>JAODAL010019897.1:0-70841 GCA_025379985.1 Phyllomedusa bahiana | reverse complement strand
TTTTTTTTAGCAGGGGAAAAGGGGGGGGAAAAAAAACGCAGTTCCGCATTGTTTTTTGGGTTTAATTTTTTAGCGCTCGTTGTCAGTGTAAATTTTAGTAACTTTACTATGGGTTTTGGCAACCCAAAATGATTAAATTTTTTTGTTTTTTTTTGTTTTTTTTTTTTTTTACAAAATAAAATTTTGTCTATAAAAAATTGCGTTTTTTTTTTTTCCCTTTTCCTATGCCAAAAACTTTTTTTTTTTTGTAAGGTTTTTTGGCTTGTTTTTTGCGGGGTGAGTTGACTTTTCATTAGTAAGGGGTGCATTGAGCTTTGTCGTTTTTATTAAGGTTTTTGTGAGGCGTTTTTGAACAAAATACAGCTACCCTTATGTTTTTTTTTTTTATTTTTACAGCGTCCCCGTGGGGATAAATGACATGCAGTATTACCGCAGGTCGATACGATTACGTGATACCAAATTTGTATATTTTTTTTTGTTTTACTGCTTTGCACTTTAAAAACATTTTTTTCCCAAAAAGGAAAAACCCCGTTTTTGTATCCCTTTTGAGAGCCATAACTGTTTTTTTTTCTGGTAGGGAGCTGTGTAGGGGCTTTTTTTTTGTGGGATGGGTTGACTTTTTTTTTTGGCACTTTTTTTTAAGGGGAAAAAAAGTTTTTTGATCTTTTTAAAAATCGTTTTTTTGGAAGGCGGGTGAAGAAAATCTGCCCCCCTAGAAATGTTTTTTTATTTTTAACTGCGCTCATGTGCTGTCTGTGAAAAATTAGTTTTATCCCTGGGTTGAGATGATTCTGGGGTATCCAATTTAAAAAAATTTTTTTTTGGAAAGCCTTTTTTTTAAAAAAAAAGTTTTTTATTGTTAAAAAAATTTTAGATGGGCCCCTTTCTGAGAGCCATAACTTTTTTTTTTTCCGTATACAGAGATTGCAAGGTTTTTTTTTTGCGTGTGAATTGACGTTTTAATTGGGGCCACTTTTATTTTTGGTTTTTTATCACTTTTTTTTCCATTTTCATGGCGTGAACAAAAAATCTAAAATTCGTGACATTTTTTTTTTTGCATTCACCGTGCGGGTTAAGTAAGAACATATTTTGGGCGTTTGTTCAAACGTGGGGATACCAAAATGTGTAGTTATTTATTTTTTGCCGATGTAGTGTTTTTTTTTTTTTTTTTCGTTTTGGTTTTACTTTTTTTAACTTTTTTTTTTTTTTTACATTTTTTTTTCCTTTTTCCCCCTGGGGATTTGTATCAGCGCTTTAGAGTGTTCAAGGTAGACCATTAAAAAAAAATTTGCTCTATACGGGTCTCCATGTCGCTTCATCCCATCCCCACAATGCTTGTGGGCCGGGGTGAGTCCCCAGCAGTTGGATGCTTTAGAAAAGCACCCGGGGGTTGTCAGGAAAGGACCCAGTAGCGGCACTGGGCAGTAATTTACCGCTGGTCCCATGTTGCGATCATGCGGGGCTCGCTTTTTAAGCCCGCATGATTGCCAGGACATAACTATACATCCATTTGCGGAATGTATGGGTACATCCTATGTCGGGAAGGGGTTAAAGTTGATGAACGAAGGACTTTTCCCCAAGAATAAAATTAAAGTCCCGAGAAGAGGTCTCCTGGCCTTGTCCAGGTGTTACAATGCTGGTCATGGAGGGGAAAAACCTTCATTTTTTGTATTTTTGGTACCCAATTCCCTGTTTCTTCTTTTCCCTGATAGAACTGTCCCATAAATTTTCAAAATACAACCCTTATTTTAAAAATAAGAGGAAAAAAATCCGCACAAGTGGGGCTCAAACCCCACCCCTGATTTTAAAGAGCCCCGGCTCTACCGACTGAGCTAGCCGGGCACCTGTAGTCTCCAGATCTAAAAACTCTGCTCCCTGGTGGTTTGAGGACAGTTTTGTAACCTGTCTTCCCACCAATGGGTCACCTAGAACAAAAATAGCAAATAAGAACTGTTCAAAGAAAACTGGACCGGGGTTTGCTGTTACTTTGCGGGACGCACTAATATTAAGGGAGCGTGCCCTTTTAAAATTTTTTAAATGAGGGGCCTCATGTTTTTTCAAGAGCATAACTAAAATTAATTGCCCTTATCAATTCTATATAAAGGTTTGTTTCTTTAGGTGTATTTTTATTACCACTCGCCTTTTTTATCGCTGTATTACAGCCAAAATAACTCTGTACATAAGATAGGCAGGAACCTGGGGCCCCCTGCTTCCCACAGCATGTTACTTGTTAATATTTAGAGGGTTTGAAAAAACAGTTCCATCAAGTCAACCCCAAAAGGGTGGGTAAAATGGGGGGTAAAGGGGGAGAGGAAAAAAGGACTTATCCCCAGCCTCCCCAAAGGTTAATTCCCTTGAAACCCAAAAGGCTGAAAAAATTCTCAGTGGAGACCGTATATCTGACCCCAACCCTCCACCAGCCAGAACCCAAAATTTTTTCTTGGCCGTACCATTAATTTCTTTATTTTAGGTAGGTATTAAAAGCCTTTTTTGAAACTCTCACAGTTCCTGCTGTGACCACCCTAGGTGGTACCCGTTTCACAGCTTACAGTGAAAAAAGCTCTTCTCCTTGGGATTGAATCCTTTTTTCTCAGCAAAGGAATGTCCCCTTTTTTCCCTTGAAATTTTCTCCCCATTTTTTGTAGGGACCCTTTTTTAATTTTAAAATTTAAATTTTCATGTCCCCGGCGTTTTTTCTCAAGACAAAAAAATTTAATTTATTTAACCTCTCCTCTACTAAGATGCTCCATTCCCTTAAATTTTGGTTTGTCGTTTTTGTACCTCTCTAGCTCCATTACTTCTTCTATAAATGGGGCCCAGAACTGAACGCATATTCTAAGTGAGGACCACCAATGCTTTGACAGGGAAGAAAAAACCCCTTGCCCCCGCAGTCCATGCCTCTTTTAATACACGAAATATTTTTACTGCCCGAGGCGCGATTGACATTGCTGTGTTCTTAGCTATGACTACAAAACGCCCAGACTTTCTCAACAAGCGATTCTCCAAGTTTTTTCCCCCTAGGAAAATGATCCCTGAGATTGTTTGTACCCAGATGAAAACCTTTACATTTTCACATTGAACCTCATTTCCCAAGTGGATGCCAAGCACTCAGTGTGCCCAGGTCTGCTTGCAATTTTTTGGACTTCCATAATTTCACTCCCCCTGCATAGTTATGTCATCGCAAAACTTGAGCGGGCTATCGATCCCTTCCACTATATCATTAATAAATCATTAAAAAGGGGGACCTAAATGAGCCCTGAGCCACCACTGGGGCCGGGGACCATCAGAGTAGGGTCATTTACCACCACTCTCGGGGTACGATCAGCAGCATTTTTTTGACCCAAATTAACAGCGTTATCTCAAACCCAATGGATTTAATTTAACCCAACAAAACGCTTATGGGGGGACAGTGTCAAATGCCTTTGCAAAGTCTAAAAACAATATCCCAGCTGCCCCGCTATCCAACTTCTCTCCCTTTTTTAAAAAAAAAATCAGATTGGTCTGCAGTTCGCCTTAAAATCCATGCTGGCAATCACAAATAATATTGTGTTTGTAAACATTCCCTTATTGTCTCTCAGGCCCCTCAAACATTTTTCCCCAAAAGATGTTAAAACTTAAGGTCTATAATTCCCCCTGGGCAAGTTTGGAGCCTTTTTTGAAGATGGAACAACATTTGCCTTGCCCCAGTCTCGGGTACTATCCATCCCAGGGAACTCAAAAATATCATGTCGGGGGCACAGAGAAAACGGCGAGCTCTTTGGGAACCCTTTGGGGTGTTGCCATCGGGGGCCCGGGGGCCATTGTTCACATTCAGTTTATTTAACTTGCTTTGATTTTTCTACACTCAGCGAATTATTATAGATGAGATTAAAGTACTGCCACCACCTATTCTGACTTGGCCCACCCCCATCAACTACATTTCTTGCGTAAAAGGGCTGAAGAACCTATTTAGTTCCTCGCCTTCTCTTGGTCCCGTGACCACCCCCCTTCACAGGTTTTTAAGGGGTCCTACTTGTCGCTTGGCTTTTTGGAATTTTTATTGCTTAAAGTTTTCTTGGGCTTGTCTTGCGTCCTTGGCCCCCTGCCTTTCTTTTTGATTTTAGTGCTTTTTCACTTTTTTACTGTTTTTTTAAAGCCTCTTAACTTTTAAAGGTGTGCCGACCCCTGACTTATTTTTTTTTAAAATGCCTTTTTTTTTGTTTATTCCCCTTTTAAAAAAAGGTAAACCTGTGGGTTTTTAGTTTTAGTCGCCTATATTTGTTACCTAGGATTTATTTTGTAAAATTTTCCCAAAGTTTTTTTAAAGCTCCCCCCCCGGGGCTTCTATTCCCCATTTTTAAATAGCTGCTCCCGCTGGTCCTGTTTTTGCATCCTAAATAAGGAAAAATTTGGGGCCCTTTTTAAAATTAAATTTTTTGCTTCCCGCTCTTTTTTCTTTTTTCCAGTTTACACTAAAAAGTTAAATTTTATTATGGTCATGTTACCAAGATTTTCGAAAAGTGCCTCTCCGCTAGTTCTGCTTTTTTTTAGAAATGACCGATCCCCAAAAGGCATCCTTTAGGGGGTTCCCACAAACTCCCCCTAAAAATTATCCTCTAAACATTGAGGAACTTCCCTTTCCCTTTTCATTGTGCAGAACTGACCCCAGTCAATGCCGGGGGAAAATTTAAAAACCCCATTTTTTTTTTCATGTAACCCGCCTGTGCTGCCCGCCCATTTGATTATGATCGTCTTCTTCCCCAGTGATGTTCAGGGTTATAGATTTCACCCAAAAATTTTTTGTTTTTCCCCCCTTTTATTTCCCCCCCTTTTTTTCCACTTTTTTCCTACTCCCCCCCCCGTATTACCCCTTTACATTTGCCTTATATTATTCCCTTTCATCGACCAACTCCCCCTCCCCTTTTTTCGCTTGTCTTTCCCAAAAAGATTAAAAACCTTTAAGGTTGACCGCCCAATCAGCATGGTGTCCCAGCCCTGTTTCCAATACCACCCATCAAACACTCCCCTTTCAAAAAGCACCTCAAGTTCCCCCCCTTTTGGGGCAAGCTTCTAGCTTGTGAAAAGACATTTTAAGTTCCCTTCCGTTTTACACTTTCCGTCAAACGTTTGGGGTTGTATCAACATTTTTATTTGTGGCATGGGATCTACTTTCCCGTTCAGTAACGCAGGGATTTAAAAAGTTACCCTGTTTTAGTAGACAGCAGGGATTAAAATTATGTTCAGTAGACAGCTGGATTTAAAATTACCCGTTCAGTAGACGCTGGGATTAAAAATTATGTTGTTTCGGCTTCGATTAAAAATTTCCTTGGTAGATGGGATGGGATTATAATTACCCTTTCGATGATGGCTGGGATATACATTATATTTTAGTGGACACATTGTTTTTTTATTCCCAATTTATGATGGATGGATTACATGAAATTTGTGGGGAATTTAAAACTTCAATGCTGGTTTGCAACACAGGATCTCCTTTTCCCTGGTTACTCCACCCCCCCATTCCCCTTTTCCACCCCCTGATATGTCTGCCCCCTCTCTAAAATTACTCCTTAATTTCATATTTGCCTCCCTCCTATCCCCGTTTTTAAAACTCCCGCACCCCCTTTTTAAATTCTTTCCCCAGACAGCAGACCCCCTTCCATTCAGGTGAAAATTTTTCTGTGAAAAAAAATTGTAACCCCCATGAAAAGTAGCCCAGTGCTCTAAAAACCCAAACCCTTGTCCTTCACCAAGACTTTAGCCATGCATTTAACTCCCGAGCTCCCCTGTCTTTCCGAGTAGCGCATGGCACCGGCAGTATTCCGGAGAAACAACCCTTTGGGGGTCCTTCCCTTCAGCTTTGGCCTAGTTCTTTAAAATTATTCTTTAGGTCCTCCCCCTACCGTGTATTTGTCTTGGTTTCCAACAGGCCCCCCAAAAAAGGGGATCGCCAAACCCCCCCAGTAATTTATCCACCCCTCCCCCCAAAAGCCGAACCCTGGCACCCGGGAGCACAAACCTTCGGTTTAGGCGGTCCTGGCGCAAATATTTATCCGTCTTCCCGATTATAGAATCCCCTAAAACACTACTGTTTTTCTTACCTGCATTCCTCCCCCCCCCCTATTTGGGGTGCTTTCGGTGCCAGGAAGAGCGTGTCCAATGGGTGCCATTTCTGAGTGATTTTCCGCGTTATCCCTAACTTGGGAATTTTTCTGGAAAATTTAGGAGGAGAAAATGGCCTTTCCTTTTTTTGGTACCCCCAGAACTCCCCGCACATTAACCCATACCCGGCTCCCCCCTGTGATCCCAAAACTCCCCCCTCACATTTAAACCCACTAACTTTTTCTCAAAGGTAGCAAACTTTTCTCTTCATTGTCAATCGCCCCCAGTGTCGCATTTTGCTCCTTAGGGCTAAAAGCAACTACCAGAGTGAACATGCCCCATTGCTACAGCGGTTTCACCCTGGGCCTCTTGCTCCAGTAGTGATAATATGGGGATTTTGCACTGTGGAAATTGCCAGTGAAGTGCCCATTTCCCGGTGCAAAAGAATAAAAGGGGAAAAAAAAAAAAAAAAAAAATTAATGAGTTGGGTATTAAATAAAAGAGGTTTGTTTACTTACCGTTTTTAACTCGGTTTGTAAATCCGCACTCTGTTTTACAACAAGCACTCATTTTTAACCAAGCAATGGGGCACCCCACTGGAGCTCCCCTTGTGGATGTCAGTAACTGCCTCAGACCAGATCCTCTGCATGACTTCTGGGTGTTTTCCCCCAAAACTCCCCCTTAATGGTGCTAAATATCGCCCAGTTACAGAGGAACTCAGCAAAAAAAAAAAGTTGTTAAAAATGCCCCCCAGGTCTTTTTATGACCCCAAGGGGACCAAAATATATTAATAATAAAAAAAACAAAAATACAAGAAATACAATTTAAAAAAAAAAAAAAACCCCAAACCCAAACCCATATTTTTATCCCCCCCCTCATGACCTTAAAAATTTTTATCCGAAATAAATGTCCGTGACACAAATTTCAAAAAATTTTATAGGCCCCTTTGCTGTTAAATAAATAAATGTGAAAAACAGTTTATTTTACATTTTCCCTTTTATTTTTTTAAAAAAAAGTATTGTAAAAAATTTTATTAAAAAAACCCTTTTTTATTATTGAAAAAAGGTGGAAAAAATTAGTGAAAAACCCAAAAGCAAAAAAAAAATTTTTACGTTCATACCCCATGAAAAAAAAGGAAAATTGTTGATCGGATGGTGGGGAAGGGGGGGTTAAAGGCCCCGGTCAGGAACTGGTAATGGGGGCTATATAATTTACTTAGGAGTTAAAAAAAAAGTTTTTTAGGGGGGGAAGGGAAAAAAAACCAAATTTTCCGTTATACTCGAATAAAGCCCCACCTGTAAAGCGAGGGACCCCTTTTGCCACAAAAAAATGGGGAAAACTTATTCCGAGTATAACTGGGTGGAAAAAGCGTGGCTAGTGAATTAAAAAAAAAAAAAAAAATGGATCATAAAAATTCATAGGGGGAGTTTAATTCCCCCCTAAACAGTTTAATGTCCCCAGGAGGTATTGTCCCCCCTAGACAGGTTAGGCAGGTATAGGCAGTTTAATGTCCCCCTGGAGGTTATAGGCGGTAATTCCCCTTTAAGGAGGTTATAGGCAGGTTAGTCCCCATGGAGGTAAAGGCAGGTTTTGGCCCCATTGCAGGTTTAGGCAGGTATAGTACCCCTTGGCAGGTTATAGGCAGATATGTTCCCCGTAGGCAGATATTGTTCCCTTTTGGCAGGTATAGGCAGGTTATGGCCCCTTAAAAGGGTACTAGAAGCAAATTGGCCCAAGGGGTAAGTACTAGGAGGTTTTAGGGCCCCCTAGGCAGTTTAAAAAAAAAATTAAAAATTACAAAGTTACCCCTTCCTCGTGCTCCGACTTGGGCGCTCCGCTTTGTCTTGGGCACGGGCAGAGTGATGTATCGCCCCGAGGCAGCGGGATGACACAGCTGCCGTGCCGGAAACCCCACCCAGGCGAGTCTGTGGGCCCGGAGCCACTGCGGAGCGGGAAAGATTTTTTCTACCGCATGGTATTTTCCCTGTTTGCGCTCCGGAGGAGTTGCTTTCAGATGCAGGGATGCCCGATGCTGTCGGCTTATCGGGTTCTGCTTTTTGCGCTCCCTTGGATTTGCTGTGGGAAAGTGTCCTGCCGGTGACGGGCCATCGCGGACCCGAGCGCGACAGTGATTGAGTATAAGTGAGGGGGGATTTTTACCCACTTTTTTTGTAAAAAATGGCTTTACTCGAGTATAAAAGGGGTTTACATTTTGGAGGAGGCGGTTTTTTTCGGGGTTTCGATGGGGTATACGTAAAACATTTATTTATATGTTTTCTCGGTGTTTTTCCCTGCGATACCAGAGTTATTTAGTTTTTTTTTGCTTTTTTTTTAAAACAAATAAGTCTTTGTTTTCTTATATTTGTTTTTATCATCTTTTTTCGGGAAACCAAAAATTTTTTTTCTTTTCAGTTACGCCTGGGGGATTTTTTTTGTTTTGCGCGGAGTGTTCTCAGGACTGGTGGGGAGTTGGTATTTGTAATTTTGGGTCTTATGCAATTTTTTTATTTATTTATTCTGAAAACCGTAGAAGAAAAAAAATTCCCAATGCCAAAAAGTGCGTATTGTTTTGTTATATCACAGCCCCAGAAAATTTGGGGAGTAAAAATTTTGTAAAAAATTTGCTTTATCCCAAATGGTGCCCCAATTTTAGCCCAAAAAAAATCCCCCCTCTTCGGTAAATAAATTTCCCTTTTTAGAAAAAGGGATAACAAGGCTGTCCCTCTCGCCTTTACTTTTTAATTTAGCACTAGACCCCTTTTTTTAGGAGTTGGAGGATTCCCAGTATATGAGGATTAAAATGGGGAAAAACGGGAAAATTGAAGCAACGTTTTTGTGATGATCTTTTATTTTTTAGGTGCCCCGGGACCAATACTAAAACCCTTAATGTCAAAAAAAATTTTGGGTTTTTTTGGCTTTCATTTTTAATCAAGAAAAAAGTTTTGGTTTTGGTTAAGGTTGGAAGCTAAAGAAACAAAAAAATTAAAGAAAGGGGCATCAGGGTATCACAGAGTTTTATTAAATACTAGGTATCAAGATAGGGAAAAGACCCTTTTTTAAAAATTAAATTACCCCCCTTTATTTGAAAAAATAAAAAAAAATACAAAAGGCAGAGTCTTCCTTGTCTTTAAGGTCGGGTTATTTAGTAAAAATGATTTCATTTGCCCGACTTTTTTAAACCCTTAAAAAACAAACCCCCTTTTACCCCCGAAATCTAGATGAAAAACCATAAAATAAAGCCGTATCCAAAATTTATTTGGAAGGGGAAAAAAGGGAAATAGCTATGTTTAAACTCCAAAGGCACAAATTTGAGTAGTCTTAATCTCCCTAATTTGGGTGTTATAATTTTGCTTTTTTTCCGACTAGCTTGACGGATTCATGCTTCCCGTTTTTATTCAGACTTAAGTTGGAGACAGAATAGCTAAGGGAAATCTGTGTTGTCTGTTACAGCAATTTTTCTAATTAACCCCAAGTGAAGCGACGGTTCTATGAGGGTACGTTGTGGCGTGGGGAACTCAGGGAAAGTTATGAATATCTTTCCCCGCTTCAAAATATTTCCCATATGGGAATTTTTAGTTTCCCGGAGGAAAAGTTGCCCTTTTTTAAATATGGCAAGATAAAGGGGTTTCTAAAAAATTTCTCCTTATTCCCCCATTCAGAGAAAAAGGTTAAAAAACTTTTGAGAGTTGAAGTAGATTATTGCATCCCTAGCACACATTTTTTAAATATTCGCAAAATTAAGTCGTTCTGTTACTCCAGGGTTTCAGGGATTTCGCAAGGGGAAAGGGGAAACAATAAATTTTAATGATTTGTTGGGTGATAGTGCCTCATAGGAAGTCCAGTTTTTCCATAATCTATGCAATAATACAGAGATAAATCCATCAAATTTAAAGTGACTACTTAGCTATTGAGAAAATTGGAGCCGCTGGAGCCCCACTCCAACCTAAGACACCTGTCATTACTTAGAGATGGGGAAACATTAACAAAAATTATCATACAAATGAGAAATGCGTGAAGACATACTCAATATGGTACATTTCTGCTATCTATGCATGCAATAATCCACCAACTCTTCTTTTTCCTGATCGGCTTACCTGCATGTCCTACAATGTGGAGATTCAAAAACTGATTGTATCATGGATTCTTGTACATGCCCCTTGAAGTCCAAATGTACACAAGGCAGCGGTGTAAGGAACCAGGTTCATCAATCATTTGTAAGGGCCCCATTATGTTTTGTCCATCCTCTGTTGTTTCTCTTCTGAGCATGATCATGTGAGAGTGTGAGTGATACAGATGATGTAGAGTAGTCAAGTAGTATTCCCCTCGGTTCATATTGTTTCTACTGATTGCAAGAGCATTCTTTTTACCAGATGGCTGGGAAGCCGATTAGCCATTAATGAGATGATTTATTAACTCAACCAAATTGTACCTTCATCGCTGATCAGGGTTTAACGTAGCGACACAAAGGAAATCAAAACAAAATCGAAAGCCTTTATAAAAAAGTGGGGTAAGTCTTATTTATTGACAACTTTTACAACGCCAAGAGAAATAGAATAAATTAATTTCTGTTTTTTCAATATACCAAATGGTATCTTAGTGCAGCTGCTTTAAGGCACTTTGGGAGGTTGCAAAATAAGACTTAAATTTATCTATGACTCTGACATATATGTGGCGAGAGAAGGTGCGACAAGTGCTTCATAGGCACAAGATCAATGTATAGATTTTTGAGGCTAAGATTAGGCTAGGTTATTTTTTTGTTTGTTAGAGATAATTTATCAAGTATTGCTTAATTATGACCATTGTAATGTAGTAAAATTAATTGACGCAGTTATAGCAGAATGACCCCCGTACTACTACTGATATTATCTGTTATGAGATTGGGGAATTTATGTGTCAATTAAATGTTGTTTAAAAAAAAAAAAAAAAAAAAATGCCCCCTCTACTCTGGTTCCATCAGGCAGAAAAACCACAAAAACTGTTGGTCACGAGAAAATGTCTCTGCAGTGCAAGACATAGAAAGACAAAAGGGAATTGCTTTATCTTTAATTGAACTCATAACCATAACGAGACATATTTTTGATCCACTCGGAACCCGCAAACACGACCTGCGGAAAACAGATAACATATCATTTATACTCAAAAGTGAACGCCATAAAAAAAAAAACTGAAAACATTACACAGGTTTTTTTTTTCTACTTTCCAACCCACATAGAATTTTTGGGGTTTTCCAGTACATTATATGTACAATTGTACAATCAAAAAGTTCATCTTGTCCTGCAAAAAAAAGCCCTTGTCTAGGTAGATGGAAGAATAAAAAAGTTAAAATAAAAAAAGCTCTTGGAAGCAGGGAAGGAAAATAGGAATGTGACAAAAAAAAAATAGTCTGCAGAGATAAGGGGTAGATAGGGAAATCAAGAATTGTAAATAGGAGTACTGTGGAATTGTGAATGGGTACACTCTGCCTGGCACTGTCAATGGAACGCTCTACCTGATCCTCCTGACATAGTCCACAATCAACTTTATCTGCTCCATCAAAACTCCACTTAATGCACATTCCTTAAAGTTGTTGAACGAAGAACTTTTCCCCAAGACTAAAATTAAAGTCCCAAGTAGAGGTCTCCTGGCATTGTCCAGGTGGTAAAATTTCTGGTCAGGGACGGAGAAACTTTTTAAACACATTTGTATTTTTGGTACCAAACAAACCCATGTTTCCTTCCCTTCCCGATTAGAACTGATCTCATGTATTTCTAAAATATACAACCCTTTGATAAAACGAAGAGGAAAAAACATTACGCCCAACGTGGGGCTTGAACCCACGACCCTGGGGATTAAGATCTCATGCTCTACCCGACTGAGCTAGCCGGCTGCTGTAGTTTCAGATCTAAACTCTGCTCCCTGGGGGTTTGAGGACAGTTGTGTTACCTGTATTCCCACCACTGGGTTGCCTGGAAGAAACACTGCAAGCAAAAACTTTTCAAAGAAAACTGGACCAGGGTTTGCTATTAGCTTCGTTGGAAAGCACCAGTATTAAAGTGACCTCTCTGGGTCCCTTTAAGGCCCTGTTCACACGACGGATTTGGCCGGGGTTAAGGCCGCGGGTTCCGACGCCCGGGTTTTCCCCGGCCATAACCGCGGCCAAATCGCGCCCAGTTTATTAAATGGTTTCCTATGGAACCGCATTAATATTCACACGCTGCGGGATTGGCCGTGGCTTCCGGGCCGCGGCCAACCCGCCGTTTGGAGAACTCTCCTGTCAATTCCTGACAAAGGTGCTTTGTGCGGGGCCGCGGTGGTTTGCAAACCCTGCTATTAATTTCATGGGGGCAAACCCTGGCGCAAACCCCCCCCTAACCAACGCCCCACTCGTAACCGAGACCACGCCTACCGCCCGCCCCCCAAACCCGCGTCGGGAGACGCGAGTTTGCGGCGAGGGCAGGACGAGGTTTGGCCGCGGTTACCGCGGCCAAACCCGCCGTGTGAACAAGGCCTAATTGTTAATGAGCGGCTCTCACGATTTTCAAGAGCTATAACTGTATTATTGTTCCCTCTAAATAATTGTATGGAGCTTTGTTTCTTGTGGGATGTATTTTATTATCATCTCTGCCTTCTTGATAGCTGCATATACAGTGCAGATGCCTCAGACTAAGATCAGCTCTGCAGTGACCTTATGGGGGATTTTCCCCCTAAATCTCCCCTTAACGCAGCTAAAAACCCCACCCCATTTAAGGGGAATCAGCAAAAGCAAAAAATTATAAAAAAAATGTCCCCCTGAGGTTTTTTATGCCCCAAGGGACAAATAAAAAAAAAAGTAATAACAACAACACGTACAAGAAATAAAATTTTATTAAAAAAAACACTAAGAGCCCAAACCATAACTTTTATCCCCGCCGCGACCTTAAAACTTTCTACACCGATATAAAAATCCTGAAAAAATTACAAAAACCCTTTAAGGGGCCCTCTTTTGCTGTTTAAAAAAATTGGAAAAACAACTTTTTTTTTTTCTATTTTTTTTTATATTATTTGAAAAAAAATTATTTTAAAAAGAAAGAAAAATAAAGCCCCACGTATATTGAAAAAGGTGAAAAAAATGAAGAATAACCGATTCAAAAATCTATTCTGGGTTTATACCCCCATTTAACAAAAAAAAAAAAACAACTTTTTTTTTTACTATTTTTTCCCTTATATTTTTAAGAAAAAAAATCTATTTTTAAAAAAATTTCATAAATATAAAAACCCACCATATTATGAATAAAGGCAAAAAAATTGTAAATAACTGAGTGGGAAAAAAGTTTTGCATTCATACCCACATGTACTAAGAGAAAGGAAAAAGTCGATCTGGGGGGAGGGATAAAGGACCGGTCCCGAAACTGGTTTAAAAAGGGGTGGGTTTAAATTTGCCTACAAAAGACTCCAGTCGACGTCAATCCCATGCCCCCACAAAGATTGTGGGCATGGGGGAAAATTTACCCGACGCCCGGATGCTTTAAAATAAAGCATCCCGGGGGTTTTTGGGGGAAGAACCAGTACGGCGATGGCACATAGCGAAGGGTTAATCACCTGCACCTGGAGCTCACTCGGCTGGGTTGCGGCTGAGGGCACATAATTTACCCCCCTGGTCCCCCTGTTTTTTTACCTTTTGGGGTCCTTTTGTAAAGCCTGATGATTGCCAGGGACTACCTATACATCCATTTGCGGAAAGCACTTCCTGCTCGGATGTATGGGTACATCCTATGTCGGGAAGGGGTTAAAGTTGTTGAACAAAGGACTTTTCCCCAAGACTAAAATTAAAGTCCTGAGTAGGGGTCTCTTGGCGTTGTTCAATTGGTACAATGCTGGTCATGGATGGAGAAACCATTAACACATTTGTATTTTTGGTACCAAATTCCTGTTTCTTGCTCTTCCTGACTAGAACTGCTCCCATGAATTTCTAAAACATACAACCCTTATATTAAATGAAGAGGAAAATAATCTCACCCAACGTGGGGCTCGAACCCACGACCCTGAGATTAAGAGTCTCATGCTCTACCGACTGGCTAGCCAGGATACCGTAGTTTACACAGCTAGAAACTCTGCTCCCTGGTGGTTTGAGGACAGTTTTGTTACCTGTCTTCCCACCACTGAGTTGCCTGGAAAAAACATTGCAAGCAAAAACTTTTCAGAGAAAACTGGACCGGGGTTTGCTGTTAGCTTTGTTGGACAGCACTAGTATTAAAGGGAGCTGTGTCCTTTTAATTGTTAATGAGGGGCTCTCATGATTTTCAAGAGCTATAACTGTATTAATTTTCCTTCTCAATATCTATATGAAGGTTTGTTTCTTGTAGGATGTGTTTTATTACCATCTCTGCCTTCTTGATCGCTGTATATACAGCGCTAATAAACTCTGTACATACAGATAGGCAGGAAGCCTCCGGGCTCCCTGCTTCCCAGCAGTCATGTGAATGTCAGTAACTGCCTCAGACTAAGATCAGCTCTGCAGTGACTCATGGGGTGTTTTCCCCCTAAATCTCCCCTGTCACTGGTGCTAATATATCAGCCTCAGTTACAGGGGAACTCACCAAAATGAAAAAGTTGTATAAAAAAGCCACCTGAGGTCTTTTTACGTCCCTAAGGGGACACAAAATATAGAGTAATAATAAAAACAACAACACATACCAGAAATACAATTTAAAAAAAAAAAACACTAAAGCCCAAGCCTCATCTTTTATCCCCACCCGCGATGACCTTAAAACTTTCTATCACCGATATATAAATGTCCGTGACACAATTACAAAACTTATTATAGTGCCTCTTTTGCTGTTAAATAAATAAATATGAAAAACAGTCTTTTCTTTACTATTTTCCTTTATGTTATTAGAATAAAAAAGTATTGTAAAAATTATATTAAAAAAACCTATTGTATTATTGAAAAAAGGTGGAAAAAAATTAGTAGAATAACCAATAGCGAAAAAAAAACATTTTAGCGTTCATTCCTACATGTACTAAGAAAAAGGAAAATGTGTCTGATCAGGATGGTGGGGAAGGGGTGTTAATGGCCTGGTCAGGAACTGGTCAATGGGACCATATCATTTACTAAAGAGTTAAAAAAAAATCCTTTGTAGGGTGGAATGGGAAAAAAACACAATTACCGTATATACTCGAGTATAAGCCGACCTGAATAAGGCTAGGTTCACACGGTGTATTTGCAGGGCGCAATTACGCCCCGCAATTACGCCGTGTAGCCGGGGGCGGGGTGGGGTGGGAGCGGGGGTGGGGGCGGGGGGTGGGCACCTCACCGACCCATAGACGTGTATACGCCGCTAGTAATTCACATGTCAATTATCTCCCCGCCCGGCGGATTCGCCGAGCAGGGAGAGGAGATGTAATCCATAGTGCTCTATGAGAACTGTGGATTACCGTAATGCCTGGGACGTTTTCAGCCCTTAATTTGCGCACTCCGGCGCGTAATTACGGACTGAAATACGTCCAGGTTTAAGCCGTGTTAACATAGCCTATAAGCCGAGGCACCTACTTTTGCCACAAAAAACTGGAAAACTTATTGACTCGAGTATAAGCCTAGGGTGGAAAATGCAGCAGCTACTGGTGAATTAAAAAAAAAAATGGATACCAATAAAATTACATAGGCAGTTTAATGTCCCCCATGAGCAGTTTAATGTCCCATAGGCAGGTATATGTCCCCCATAGACAGGTATAGGCAGTTTAATGTCCCCCATAGGCAGGTATAGGCAGGTATAGGCAGTTTAATGTCCCCCATAGGCAGGTTATAGGCAGGTATATGTCCCTAAAGGCAGGTTATAGGCAGGTATATGTCTCCATAGGCAGGTATATGTCCCCATGGGCAGGTAACAGGCAGGTATATGGCCCCATAGGCAGGTTATAGACAGGTATATGTCCCCATAGGCAGGTTATAGGCAGGCATATGTTCCCGTAGGCAGATATATGTCTCCATAGGCAGATATATGTCCTCATAGGCAGGTACTAGGCAGATATATGTATCCATAGGCAGGTACTAGTCAGGTATATGGCCCCATAGGCAGGTACTAGGCAGGTATATGGCTCCATAGGCAGGTACTAGGCAGGTATATGACCCCATAAGCAGGTACTAGGCAGGTATATGTCCCCATAGGCAGGTATATGGCCCCATAGGCAGGTACTAGGCAGGTATATGGCCCCATAGGCAGGTACTAGGCAGATATATGGCCCCATAGGCAGGTACTAGGCAGGTATATGGCCCCATAGGCAGTTTAAAAAAAATTAAAAATACAAACACTTACCTCGCTCCCTCGCTGCTCTGACTCTCGGGCGCTCCGCTTTGTCTTCGGCACAGGCAGCGCGATGACACACGCTGCCCGTGCCGGAAACTCCGTCCAGCCGCGAGTCTGCGGCCGACCGGAGTCCACTCAAGGCAGGAAGCGCTTACTCTCTGCTCCGCAGTGGTATCTTCTCCTGTATGCGCTCCGGAGGAGTCGCATACAGGTGCAGGGATCGCCCGACGCTGTCGGCTTACTCGGGATTCTGCTATATGCGCTCCCTTAGGAGTTGCATGTAGCAGAAGTGTCCCCGCCGGTGCACGGGCCATCGCGGCGCCCGAGCGCCGACAGTGACTTGAGTATAAGCCGAGGAGGGATTTTTCAGCACATTTTTTTGTGCTGAAAAACTCGGCTTATACTCGAGTATATAAGGTACATCATTTTGGAGGAGGCGGTATTTTTCAGGAGTTCGCCATGTGGTATACTGTACATAACATTATATTTATACTGTTGCTCGGTGCTATTCCTGCGATACCAGAGTTATTTAGTTTTTTTTATGCTTTACTACTTTAAAACAAATAAGTCTTTGTTTTCTTATATTTGTTTTATATCATTTTCTGAGACCAATAATTTTTTCATTTTCAGTTACAGCCATGTGAGGGCTTATTCTTTTGTGATTTGCAGCGGAGTGTTACTCAGTACTTTTAGGAGATTTTGTATTTGTAATTTTGGGTATTATGCAATTTTTTTTTTATTTATTTATTCTGAAAACCGTAGAAGAAAAAAAATTCCCAATGCCAAAAAGTGCGTATTGTTTTGTTATATCACAGCCCCAGAAAATTGGAGTAAAAAGTGATCAAAAATTTGCTTGTATCCCAAAATGGTGCCAATAAAAACGACATTTTAGTCCACAAAAAATGCCCCCCTCACTCTGGTCCATAGGTGGAAAAAACAAAAAGCTGTTGGTCACAGAAAATGTCGCTGCAGCGCAAATATAGGAAATAGGGAATGCTTTATTTCTTTTAATTGAACCAGAACATAACGAAGACATATTTGGTATCACCGGAACCGCACCGACCTGCGGAATACAGATAACACATCATTTATACTCAAAAGTGAACGCCATATAAAAAAAAAAACTGAAAAAATGACACAGTTTTTTTTTTCCCCACTTTCCAACTCACATAGAATTTTTGGGGTTTTTCCAGTACATTATATGTACAATTGTACAATCAAAAAGTTCATCTTGTCCTGTAAAAAAAAAGCCCTCATCTAGGTAAATGGAAGAATAAAAAAGTTAAAATAAAAAAAGCTCTTGGAAGCAGGGAAGAAAAATAGGAATGTGACAAAAAAAATAGGCTGCAGAGATAAGGGGTAGATAGGGAAATCTAGAATTATAAATAGGAGAACTGTGGAAATGTTAATGGGTACACTCTGCGTGGCAATGTCAATGGGGCGCTCTACCTGATCCTCCTGACATAGTCCACAATCAACTTTATCTGCTGCATCAAAACTCCACTTACTGCACATTCCTTAAAGTTGTTGAATGAAGAACTTTCCCCCAAGACTAAAATTAAAGTCCCGAGTAGAGGTCTCCTGGTGTTGTCCAGGTGGTACAATGCTGGTCATGGACGGAGAAACTATTAACACATTTGTATTTTTGGTACCAAACCCATGTTTCCCACCCTTCCCAATTAGAACTGCTCTCATTTATTTCTAAAATATACAACCCTTTGATTGAATGAAGAGTAAAAACATCTCGCCCAACGTGGGGCTCGAACCCACGACCCTGAGAGTAAGACCGTGTTCACACGGCTTATTCCCGATGGATTTGTGAGCCGTATTGAGCTCACAAATCCGCCGTGAATAAGGGGCGGGGCGGGGCCCGGGGGGGCCGCCGCTCCCGGCCCCATAGACAATGCATTGTTTACGGCGCGTCCGCGCCGTAAATAATGGCATGTCACTTTCCCCCCCGCGGCGGATTTGCCGAGCGGAGGGAAACGACGGATTCCACTGTTCCTAAAGAGAGCAGTGGGTTACCGTAATGACAGGGACGGATTGGCGCCGTACTGAAGCGCAAATCCGGGGCGGAGTACGGCGCCAATCCGTGCCCAAATAAGCCTGTGAACGAGGCCTAAGGCTATGTTTTACACGGCTTATTTCAGAAAGTAAATTTACATCGGGTTGCCGATGTAAATACGTTCGAAATCAGTTGAAAATCAGTTGCAAATAAGTGCCACTAAGTGTGGGAAGTATTTGTAACTGATTTCCCGACGGAATTTACCATCTCCAATCATTGAGGGTGTGAATCCTCCGTAAATAATTGACATCAATTGTTTTTTTTTTCCGTCCGGATTGCCGTCGTCAATACGCGGCGGCAATCCCACGGAACTACGCGTCGTGTGAACGACGAGCCGTATTTTCTATTGAAATCAATAGAAAATAGGCTGTTACTTATTTCTGACTGATTTGCCGTCGGATTGACGATCGTCAATCCGTCGGCAAATACGCGGCGAAATAAGCCGTGTGAACGAGGCCTAAAAGTCTCATGCTCTACCAACTGAGCTAGCCGGGCTGTTGTAGCTTGCAGACCTAGAAACTCTGCTCCCTGGTGGTTTGAGAACAGTTTTGTAACTTGTCTTTCCACCACTTGGTTGCCTGGAAGAAACACTGCAAGAAAAAACTTTTCAAAGAAAACTGGACCGGGGTTTGCTGTTAGCTTTGTTGGACAGCACTAGTATTAAAGGGAGCTGTGTCCTTTAAATTGTTAATGAGGGGCTCTCATGATTTTCAAGAGCTATAACTGTATTAATTTTCCTTCTCAATATCTATATGAAGGTTTGTTTCTTGTAGGATGCATTTTATTACCATCTCTGCCTTCTTGATCGCTGTATATACAGCGATCAATAAACTCTGTACATACAGATAGGCAGGAAGCCTCCGGCTCCCTGCTTCCCAGCAGTCATGTGAATGTTGGTAACTGCCTCAGACCAAGATCAGCCCTGCAGTGACTTCATGGGGTTTTTTCCCTGTAAATCTCCCCTGTAATTGGGGCTAATATATCAGCGTCAGTTATAGTGGAACTCAGCAAAAGGAAAAAGTTGTATAAAAATACCCCCTGAGGTCTTTTTATGTCCCTAAGGAGACACAACATATAGAGTAATAATAAAAACAACATATACAAGAAATAAAATTTTATTAAAAAAATACTAAAGCCCAAACCACAACTTTTATCCCCTCCTGCGACGACCTTAAAACTTTCTATAATGTCCGTGACACAATTACAACTTATTATAGTGCCTCTTTTGCTGTTAAATAAATAAAATTGAAAAAAGACATTTTTTTATATTTTTACTAATATTGTTAAAAGTATTTTAAAAATTATACAAAAAAATATCGTATTATTGAAAAAGGTGGAAAAAAATTAGTAGAATAACCGAGTGAGAAAAAAACATTTTAGCGTTCATACCCACATGTACTAAGAAAAAGGAAAACGTGTCTGATCAGGATGGGGGGAAAGGGGGGTAATGGCCTGGCCAGGAACTGGCTAATGGGAACATATAATTTATTAAGGAGCTAAAAAAATCATTTGCAGGGTGAAATAGGAAAAAAAGACATATTTACATAATTTTGGAGGGGGTGGTATTTTTATCCTCTAATGGGATAAAAAAAAAAGGAAAAACATAAAGTATGGGAAAAATAAATAATAGAATAAAAAGAAATATTTAAAAAAAAAAATATTATGTGCATACACTACACAACAAAACTATACTGTGTGCTACCCTGACTGCTGCCTGTGTTAGTATGACAAAGAAGGTGATGTATTAGCATAGTCATTATGTCAATACATTAACAAGTGTAAAAAAAATATTGCAAAATAGTTATCCATTGATGGGATAAAAAAAAGGAAAAAACATAAAGTGCGGGAAAAATAAATAATAAAATAAAAATAAATATAAAAAACAAAATTATTGTGCCTACACTACACAAAAAAACTATACAGTGTGCTACCCTGACAGCTGCCTGTGTCAGTATGACACAGAAGGTAATGGATACATGACCATGCTATTACGTAACCAAGTGTAAAAGAAGGGTTAAATAGTTATACCTTAATGGGATTAAAAAAAACATAAAGTGTAGAAAAAATAAATAAAATAATTAAATAAAAAAATTATTGTGCATACATTACACAACACAAACAAACAAACCTATTAGGTATTTACACGACCGTCATCACCTGTAGAATGAATCTAACAGATTATTTAGTGTGAAATATGAATGGTGTAAAAAATAATTTAAAAAACCCCCCAAAATTGAAAAATCTGCAGCAATCTATATGTAAATCAAGCTATGCCCCCAAAAAGTACAACTTCTCCTACATAAAACGAGGCCTCATACAACTGCGTCATTGAAAAAATAAAAATGGTACAACTGTTGAAACGCAAGAAGGCAAAAACTGAAAAAAAAAATCTGCTGGTTATTATGCCCTTTTTAGGCGTGGAGCTTATGGGGTTAATATATATTTATTTTTGATCATTGTCTTTTTCCAAAAGTTTTCTTGCATTTTCTTGATTGAAACAAAGGAACCGTTCCTCTTTGTTTCCCAAAATATATAAATCCTTCATACTTTAGTATGAATGAAGGAGAAAAAGAGATGTCGCCCAACGTGGGGCTCGAAACCACGACCCTGAGATTAAGAGTCACATGCTATACTGACTGAGCTAGCCGGGCTGCTGTAAAATAAAGTCTTAGACACTCTAGTCGATGGTGGTTTGGGGCCTTTCTGTAACCTTTCTACCCATTGTTGCCTTAGCTAGAGGAAACTTTGCAAGCAAAAACTTCAAGGAAAGCTGTACTGGGATTTGCCAATAGTTTTGTTGGGCAGCCCTAATAATAATGTGGATTTCTTTTTTTTTATCCCCCATAAGTAAAATTAAACTCCTGGCAAAGTCCTGAGTAGAGGTCTCCTGGCGTTGTCCAGCTGGTACAATGCTAGTCATTGATGGAGAAACTATTAACACAATTGTATTTTTGGTACCAAATCCATTTCTCTTTCCCTTCCCTTCTCATGTATTTCTAAAACATACAACCGTTATATTTAAAGAAAAGAAAAAGCATCTCGCCCAACATGGGGCTCGAACCCATGACCCTAAAATTAAGAGTCTCATGCTCTACCGACTGAACTAGCCTGGCACCTGTATGGTAAACAGTTAAGCCCTCCACTCACTGGTGAATTTTGGAGGTTTCTGTTGCCTCTGTTTTTCCTGTAGTGATGAAGTGAAGAAATGTCTGGATCAAAACAGGTTACTGTAACTGTACGAGGGCTCACTACTAATTTTGCGGTGCAGCGGACATATTAATGAGGACACTCTCCTAAATGCTCTGTTGCACTATTTATTTCAAATTTACAAGGATTATGCCACAAATAATAGAGCAGAAAGTCACTGACAGGGCTTTATAATGCACAGGGGGGTGGGGGAGGTTAGAATTGTAATAACCCCCACATTCCTCCCAAAATGTTGGAGGTTGAAAGAGGGACACTTATGGTTCACTAAGTGAAATAATACAGCTCTGGAAAAAATTAAGAGACCACTGCAAATTTTCAGTTTCTCTGATTTTTCTCTTCAATGGTATGTAGTTTTGAGAAAAATGTACATTGTTATTTTATTATATAAACTACTGACAACATGCCTCCGAAATTCAAAGCAAAAGATTTTGTATTTATTTACAGTAAATGAGAAATCTTCAAAATAATAAAAAAGAAGCAGCAGAGCTGTCAGATAATGCAAAGAAAACAAGTTCATATTTCTTTAGAAACAACAAGACTAAGGGCGCATCCCCACGGCAGTGGACAAATACCAGTTGGTTTGCCGGCCGGTATTTGTCCTGTTTTGCGCCTGTCCCCATGGCCGCGGAGGGGGGGGGGGGGGCGGCTTTTCTCCGCGATGAGCGGAGAAGGGCCCTCCCCCCACCCAGTGACATGCACATATTCAGTCCGAAAACCGGACGGAAGATGGTGCATGTTCTATGTTTTGCCGCCGGACCGCCAGCGACAAAACCGCCGGGCGGAAAACCCGTGCAGTGGGGACTGCCGCACGGGTTTTCCATAGAGCACAATTGTGCTAATTTTCGGCCGGTTTTTCAGGCGGTCTGAAAAACCGCAAACCGCCTGAATTACCGTCCGAAAACCCGTGCCGTGGGGACATGCCCTAATGGTTTAAGTCAGGAAGAGTTTTCTTTTCAACTCCTTTGGCATGGTAAAAGTTATTTGTTCATTCAAATTCCTTTTGGCCTATTCCTAGCACTTGTTTTGCCATCCAGCTTGTCCTACTGTAAGAGGATTGTGAAGACCACAGCAGTGTTTTTTATACTTTCCTTCATTAAATAAGATTTGGTTCAGGGATCACCTAATCAGAAGCACATTAAGTAGAATGAGGTGGACTTTGGTTGGAATTCAACTGACACTGGAATGGAACGGCTGTCTGACTTGTAGAGATACTAATTTTTAGAGAACTGTGCAATGGTCTCTTAATTTTTTCCAGAGCTGTATATTTTTCATGTACCCCTATACACTTCAATAGATTTTCTTTCACGCAATAACACAAAATCATCTGAACAGAGACATTTTTATGGTCCAAATTGTTACAGAACATTGAAGCCTAATGTGCAGTTGGGAGGCAGCTTTTTGGGGTTTTTAGAGTAAGTTTATTAATACAACTTTATTTATTAAGTAAAAAAGAGGGAGGTTTAAGTAGTAAAGAGGAACAGGGGGATTTGGGTCACAAACAGGGACTGTCCCTCCAATAGAAGGACTCTTGGGAAGTCTGCCCTCCGTGTCCACAAATCGCCCCCACAAACAAAGCAACGTCCTCCAACTTTACTGATGATAGCCACATGGCCCTGGGGTTTGGGAATACAATGATGCCTTGTGGAGCTTTCAGAATTGCTGAATGGTGCTGGAAGAAAACCTGCTCCACTGAGGAGCTTCCCTCATCCAAACAATCACTCCACACAATTAAGTCTGCACTCACCTCATTCAAACAGGATTACTTTACCATTACCATATCCTCTGTCTCACAACCCCAGAGAACTATTCAACACCTTCAACCCCACCTCTCCTCTCAGCAGGTGATGTTGTCACTTACTTCTTAACCCTGTAAAAGTACTTCATGACCAGCACTTTTTTTCAGTTTTTGCCTCCTTGCGTTTCAACAGTGATAACTTTTTTTTGTTTTTTCGATGACGCAGTTGTATGAGGTCTTGTTTTATTCGGGACAAGTTGTACTTTTTGGGGCCTTAGTTTGAGTTTACATAGAATTTACTGCAGATTTTTTTTTTTCAATTTTTTTTTATAATTTTTTTTTACACCATTCACATTTCACACTAAATATCCTAAATATTACATTAAATCTGCAGGTTATTACGGTTGTGTAGATAACCAATATGTTCGGTTTTTTTTTTGAGTAATGTAAGCACAATAATTTTTTTTATTAAATATCTATATTATTTATTTTATTTATTTTTCTACAGGTTTTTTTTATAATCCCATGAAGGGATAACTATTTTACTATTTTTTCACACTTAGGGTGACATGTATGAAAACTGTCTAGGTCTAAAATTCACTTTGTTGCCCATAGCAACCAATCAGAGTGTCCTTTTTATTTCATAATGTGCTCTGGAAAAAATGAAAGGGGCACACTGATTGGTTGCTCTAGGCTCTGATTGGTTGCTATCGGCTGTGATTGATTGCTATGGGCAACAAAGTGAATTTTAGACCTAGACAGTTTTCATATATATGGCCCTAAGTGTGAAAAAAAGACACAGGCAGCAGTCAAGGCAGCACACAGTGTGCCCTGACTGCAGGCTTGTTACACACACAGCCCTGTGGCTACTCTAGGTCCTCAGGGCTGACTTTGCTGACATTTCCGATCACCCGATGGAGCAGGGGAAAGCCCTTTGATTATGCTGTGGTCACTGACCAATCAAAGGGTTAAGCGCTGGGGAGCGGAGGTTTCTTCCGCTTCCCAGCACTTGCAGAGACTGCTCTAGGGACAGGGTTGTTAATTACAGCTCTGTTCCTAGCACTGCTGTGGCACTGGGAGCCACAAAACTGTGCAGCGAAGACGTCGCTGCAGAAAGACGACTTGCATCACCTGACGTCTATAGTCGGTGGGCGGTCATTAAGGAGTTAAACAAGATCAACCTCACATTTTTCACTGTGTCACTATACCTGCACAGTATTCACCTTCCACCTCTGTACCTGTACAATACTCTTCCCCATTAACCTGTTTCTCCCCTGTTACTAAGGACCAGCTTTCCTCCCTACTCCAACCTCAATACCTGTAGTCTTGACCCATTGCCATCCTACCTCATCCCAGACATTAGTGCTGTTATTATCCTGGCTATCACCCATTTTTTTCAACCTATCATGAACCTCTGGCACCTTCCTTTCCTTCTTTATAAACGCTACCATCAGACCCATCCTTAAGAAACCATCTCTTGACCCCTCCTCTCTGTCCAACTATCGCCCCATTTCACTGGTTCCATTTGCCTCTAAAGTCCTTGAACAGCGTCTTCAACTGCCCTCCCATCTGTCCTCCAACTCTCTTCATGACCTGCTGCAATCGTGCTTCCGACCCCACCACTCTACTGAAACCGTCTTAACCAAAGTCACCAACAACCTAGTTACTGCTAAAGCCTCACGTCACTACTCTGAGCTTCTCCTCTTAAAGATTTCCTCTGCCTTTGACACTGTCGACTATTCCCTCCTACAAATCCTCTCCTCCATTGGCATCTCAGACTTGCCTCTTTCCTGGATGTCCTCATCGGACATTCAGCGTCTTCCATTCTCGCACCACCTCCTCCTCCAGCGCTCTATCTTTTGGTGTCCCCCAGGGGTCAGTCCTGTGTCCCCTACTCTTCTATATCTACACTCTTGGCTTGGGTAAGTTCGTAGCATCACATGGCTTTCAATACCACTTGCATGCTGATGACACCCAACGGTACATCTCTGGCCCAGATGGGGATGTTTCAATGACGGCCAAAAGCGCATGAAGCGAGCTGTATTTTACAGATGACTTTATGCAGTGATCATGAGGGCTCTGCATCTCCAGGATGTACCAGTATGTCCGATCGCGCAAATGGGTTTAATAGTTTAGAGAGGATTGGTAACACACAGTGTCATTTATGGGAGGCTGTCATGACAAAGCCTAGGTGCCCACCAGTTATTAGATTCTCATGCAGCCAATGGATGAAGTCACGATGGGGGAATAACAGGAGCCACAGACATGTGTAAAATATACAAATCTTTTATACTTAATGAAGGAGGAAAAAAAAAAAAGTGCCGCCCAACGTGGGGCTCAAACCCACGAACCTGAGAGTAAAAGTCTCATGCTCTACCGACTGAGCTTGCCGGGCTGTAGTGGGTGTATGCTTTAGAAACTCTGGTCTTTGGTGGTTTTGGGACTGTATATAGTAAGGAAAAACTTTGCAAGTAAAAACAGTAATTGGGAGGTATTATGGCAATGTTAATGGAGGCGCTGTTATTAACATCATTAATATAGTGTGGATAGGATTGGTAACACACATATCTTTTCAGCCGGAATCATTAATATGGGCGCTTTGTAATGGTTAAGAACAGCGCTGCAGAGTCATTAATGGGGCTGTAATGGCAATACCCACCAGTTATTAGATTCTCATGTAGGCAAATCTTTACAGATGGCAGACTTATTTAATACGAAACCTTTTATTCCAAAATAGTTCACAGTCCAACATTCACGGACATATAGTAAAATCATCAATACAAATAGAAGATAAGCAAGTGGTATACTTATTTTTAGAAGATTTCAGCGTCAGAGCTTCTGGTGCATTCAATTTCCTTAGCTAGGATAGCCCAGAGACGCCAGAACTAGAGCGAGCTGCACACTCGGAGCGACATTTCGGAAGACACGCCTCCTTTGTCAAGCATGCGTAGTGTATGCTTCCTATTGTTTAAATACCACATCTCAAGTATTAAAAACAAAACATAAAATAAACAGTTACCGAAGATTATAAAAACACTTTCAAACTATAAATTTCGTTAAGGCCTTTTGGAATTAGCGATTGCATTTTGCTAATCCAAAAAGCTTCCCGTTGCAGCAACCGGGTTTTAACCCCTTCTGTATCTTTGCTTTCAATATGCTCCAGCACACACCAACGGAGTTGACTCACTCCATGGTTTGCCTCACAAAAATGCCGTGCGAGAGTGGATTCGCCAAACTGCCTCTTATACTCATCTTCCATCTCTTTTTCTCTATTTTTTTTTAAAAATATAAACGTATGTTAGACCTATGTTCATTTAAGCGAATTTTAATAGGTCTTTTTGTTTGGCCAATGTAGACCATACCGCACGGACATTTAATCAAATATACTACTTGCGCGGTATTACACGTGAAGTAATCCCTGATCTTAACATCAGTACCATGTAAAGGATGCTTGATACTAGAACCCCTAATAATAGAGGAACAGTTCAAGCAACCCAAAATGTGCCTTTCCTTTCTGTATTTAGCTTCATTTGTCTTGTGTTATATTTCTTAATGTCAGATGACACCAATGAGTCTCCCAACGTCCGGCCCTTCTTAAAGACAAACCTGGGGAGTTCTCTGAACAGTGAACCAAAATTTGGGTCACTGCCCAAAATCCTCCAATGTTTGATAATCACTTTCCTTATCATATCAGAATGTCTGTCATATGTTGATAGGAACATCACTTTATCCTGTGAAGACTTAGGCTTAGTGCATAGTAACTCTTCTCTTTTTAAATTAGACACCTCTTCAGCTATTCTTTTTACCTCATTTGGATTATAACCTCTGCTTATAAATTTATCCAATATACGTTGTTTACATATAATCCATTTTTCTTCATCAGAACAAATCCGTCTGGCTCTAGTAAGCTCACCTTTTAATATTCCCTTGAATACTCCTGGATTATGAAAACTTTGACGATGGAGTAAATTGTTACGATCAGGGAGTTCAAACGAGGAACTTAGCGCAGTTGGTGGCATCACCGTAAAAGAGTTAAGAAAACAGAATACAACATCGAAAGGCAGAGGGAAGAAAAAACGGAATTAGAGGATCTATGTATTAACATTTCTTCCAAAGAACTTGAAGTTTCACAAAAAAGCTTAATTAATAAAGGACTAAATTTTGTCCCTGTACAAGATAAAGAATTTTTTGACTTTGAAGTTGACTATTATAAGTTGTGTAGAAATGTAAGGCTAAAAATGTTTTTCCATAAAAAAAATAGAAATACAGAATCAAACATTGTTCCAAAGAAATTGCGGAAAAAGAACACGTTTGATCCTCAAATTTCTTCCCCTATCTCGAAACGTTCCAGAATGTTGTATTAAATGAGGTTAGACAAGGTTGAGATGTTAAAAAAAAAGTTCCAAGAAATCTCACTAAAGAAGAATTTTCTGCTTTACCTCAGCTAAAAAATGCCTCCTCCCTTGTCATAAAAAAAGCTGACAAGGGTGGTGCCACGGTGAATGTAGATCGGGATTATTATATACAAAAAATTATGCAACAAATAAATTACTCCCAAATTTACAAGAAATTAGATCGGGATCCATCAATAGAAATTAAAAAGTATATTGATACAATATTGAGTGAAGCTGTATTAAATGGGGTCATTTCTGAAAATACTAAAAAAATTCTTACTAATGATCATCCTCGGGTGCCGATCTTTTATACAGTTCCGAAAATTCACAAATCATTAACGAGACCACCAGGTAGACCGATAGTATCGGGTGTTAACTTGGTATTTGAACCATTAGCTAAGTTTGTGGATGAATTTCTACAACCATTAGTTAAAAGAGAAAAACAATGTTTGCAGGATACCAAACAATTTTTGACAACCATTTCTGATATTGAAATATGTCCTAACGACTGGTTGTGTACGTTGGATATACAGTCGTTATATACAAATATCCCGTATGAGGAGGGTAGGGAAGTTGCTCGAAATGTGATAAATGAGAATCCAGCCCTCAGTAACTCTTTCATCACTTTCCTCATGACATTGTTGGATGTGATACTGACAAAAAATTTTTTTAGATTTGGGAATGAGTTTTTCCTGCAGCTACAGGGGACCTCGATGGGGTCTCCTGTAACTCCAGGTTATGCTAATCTGTTTATTGCCATGGTAGAGAAGACGCATAGTTTAGTTGCTAGATAGCAGACAAATCTTGTTCTATGGCGTCGTTACGTCGACGTCGTCTTTCTTGTATGGAGGGGGTCCGAATTGGAGCTGGATGAGTTTGTGCAATACAATAATGGTTTGCATTGCCTCATTAAGTTCACATTACAGAAAGAACAGAATAGTATTGAATACTTGGATGTAACAAATTAGAAACAGCTTTATTTTCCAAGAAGATTGATCGTAACAATTTACTCTATCGTCAAAGTTTTCATAATCCAGGAGTATTCAAGGGAATATTAAAAGGTGAGCTTACTAGAGCCAGACGGATTTGTTCTGATGAAAAAAAATGGATTATATGTAAACAACGTATATTGGATAAATTTATAAGCAGAGGTTATAATCCAAATGAGGTAAAAAAGAATAGCTGAAGAGGTGTCTAATTTAAAAAGAGAAGAGTTGCTATGCACTAAGCCTTAGTCTTCACAGGATAAAGTGATGTTCCTGATGTTCAAATATGTAACAGGTCAAACCATCGCTCTAACTGGTTAACATACTTTAGATAATTGATGGACATCCAATTGGTTTGTACACTTCAGGCAATACTGTAATTGGTAACAAATTTCAATCCACACTTATGCATAGATAATTGCACGACCTCATTAGTTGCCACCGGGAGTTCATCCTTATGTTACTTTAACATAAGGATATGTTCACAAGGCGTCTTTTGAGCTGGTTTTTAGCGCATGTTTGGTTACTATGAGGTTTGATTGGTTGCTATGAGCTCTGATTGGCTGCTATGGGCTCTGGTTCTTTGCTATGGGCTCTGATTGGTTACTATGGGATCTAATTGGTTGTTATGAGCTCTGATTGGTTAGAATGAGCTCTGATTGGTTACTATGAGCTCTGATTGGTTGCTATGGGCTCTGATTGGTTGCTATGAACTATGATTGGTTACTATGAGCTCTGATTGGTTGCTGTGGACAACAAAGAAAGTCTTACTGGTAGACAGTTTTCAAACATAAGGCTCATAGGGCTTCATTTATGAAAACTGTCTATGTCTACGCCCATAGCAACCAATCAGAGCTCAAAGCAACCAATAAGAGCTCATAGTAACCAATCAGAGCTCATAGTAACCAATCAGATCCCATAGCAACCAACCCTAGCCTATAGCAACCAATCTGAGCTCAGCTTTCGTTTATTTTCCTGCTCTGGAAAAATGAGAGGGTGCACTCTGATTGGTTGCTATAAGCTCTGATTGGTTGCTATGAGCTCTGATTGGTTGCTACGGGCTATGATTTGTTGCTATGTGCTCTGATTTGTTGCTATGTGCTCTAACTAGTTGCTATGAGCTCTGATTGGTTGCCACGAGCTCTGAATGGTTGCTACGGGCTCTGATTTGTTGCTACGGGCTCTGATTTGTTGCAATGGGCTCTGATTTGTTGCTATGTGCTCTTAATAGTTGCTATGAGCTCTGATTGGTTGCTATGAGCTCTGATTGGTTGCTACGAGCTCTGATTGGTTGCTATGAGAACTGATTGGCTGCTATGAGCTCTGATTGGTTGCTACGGGCTCTGATTGGTTGTTATGAGCTCTGATTGGTTGCTATGAGCTCTGATTGGTTGCTACAGGCAACAATGAAATTCTTACTATTAGACAGTTTTCATAAATGAAGTCCTATGCAGGTGGAAATATAAAAAAAAAAGTTCATGGTCTTGGAAAACAAAAATCTTGAAAATAGCTGCGTCCCTTAGGGGTTTTAATAGGAGAACTTTGGAGTTATTAGGCTATGTCCACACAGCACAGAAATACCATCAGATTTTCAGTCATTTGCAACCGCCGAGAATCCGCCGGTATTTCTGTGCTGCAAAAATCTGTGTTGTAGTCTATACCGTATGAGTTTTTTACCGATGAGTTTTAAATCCGGTGAAATATGCAACATGTTGTATATTCAGCCAGAGTTTTGCAGTTTGCCGTCATTCAATTGTACGGGCCGACGGCAACAATCAAAACCGACCACGTTTTGTTTGCAAAAAGTGACAAAAACCGTGGTCCTGCATAGGTCACAATGCCGTTGGCTTTCCACCATTTTGTCGTCCTATGCTGTGTGGGGCGCTCTAGAATTGCCCCTCTGTTTTCTGGCATTGTTCACGGATACTGTTTCGGAGGGCAAAGTCAATTCACAATCCGCTTCATCAAACATTTCCATAGAGGCTACTCTTGACAGTTGTTGGCATTGTCAGGAATGAAGAACACTCTCCCAATACTTAACTCAATTTCTTGGTGAACAGTTGTTATGACAATAGGGGACCATGTATCTGAGGGAACGGGAAGCTCTCCATAGTAGCTAAGTAACGGTCTCCTGCAGAGAGTATAACCATAGGCTGTTGAAGCATAAATAGACAGGGGTTGTCCAGGTAGGACAATGCTGGTTGTGGAAGTGAAAAACATGTACACTGCTAAATATCGGATTTAGGATCCCCGATGTTTGTCTGAATTTGACTTGCATTTCCCTGATAAGCTCTGAACATATTTATATTAAAAAAAAAAAAAACTTAAAATCCTTCTAACAAATTTAATATGAAAAACAGACAATCGCCCAACATAGGGCTCGATCCCACAACCCTGAGATTAAGAGTCTCATGCTCTTCTGACTGAGCTAGCCGGGCTCCTGTAGTTTTGAAATTCCAATGCTCTAACGCTCCGATCTCTGGTGGTTTTGGCGCATTTGGTACACTCATCAGAGGTATTTAATATTCCTGGAAAACATTTATTTTTTAGAATTCTGGTAGTCCTATGTAATTGAAAATTACATATCACATCTTGTCCTTTTCTAGCTGTGGTTAGTTAAGAGATAAAACTTCTGAATGGCTGGCCAGACTAATCTCACTGTACTGTAGCTGCTGCTTATCTCTAATTAAAAAAAGTAGGTAATGACATAATGATTGCTCTATTTTTCTCTGGGCAGGGATAGATCACATTAGATCAAAAGGATAATGACAAGAGTAATGCATGACAAGATATTGGGTTAATCTTTTTTTTTGCACTGGGGTGTCACAGATTTCTTCACATTTATCAGGTCCTGCTGATAACACTTACACCTCTCAGGTCACAGTTGGCTTGGAAGAGAACAGTCAAGTGATCCTCTCGCTGCTGTGATATCAGAGCTCAAAGAGGGAAGTTGGAGAGACAAACCAGAAAGCCATTTACATAGAGGATCTCTAAAAATAAATGTAAAAAAAAAATACACTTAGAAAAAAAAAAGAAAATACATGTAATAGTCATATCACTTGTCAATATGTTAAAAAAACTTATTTTTGATGTTAGCGTCCCTGTAACCTTTCTTCTCCCATTGCCTCATCTAGAGAGAAATTTGCAGAAAAGAAAACTGAAAAGTTGTACTGGGGTTTACTAATGATTTTGTTGAGCTGTAATGGGCACTCTGGGTCCTTTTAATTGACTTTGCACTGGTAAGGAGGGGTGCTGTGCACTGAAAAGTATAGGTGCTGTGCACTGGTAATGAGGGGTGCTTTACATTGGTAGAGAGGGGTGCTGCGCACTGGTAAATGTAGGTACTCTGCACGGGTAAGGAGGGGTGCTGTGCACTGGTAAGTGTCACAAATGGCGCCGCAGTCCGTGTGCCTTGCTGTGGACATGCCTGTGCTCCTGTTTTTGGTGCTGCTTCCTGCTCTCTGCTGCCCACTTATTTTAAAGTGGGGTCTTCTCAGATTTAAAAGGGCTGGGCCGTGCACCCCCCTTTCCCCAAAAGGAACCATAAAGGTTTTTCCTAGGGTTTTTAATTAGGCACCTCTCCCTTCTTTTCTCTACCGATTTGGTGTTCCCTTCGTTACCTTTTTCTGTTACCCCTGTTCTGTATTTCTGGTTCCACCCCCTGCTATGTCCCTTTCTGACTAACCCCTCACCCTGCCTTCTCCCCAGCCTGCCCCCCAACCCAACCTTTGTGCCTTGTTTAGCATTTTGGGCTGTCACCCCCAAAGGGGCAATGTCGGGAATGGGGACCGGGGAGCCCCTTTCCAGCCAAGCCATTCCCCCATCGGGAAGACTCTTTAACCCCAAAACCCTGAAGTAATTAAAGTCATTTTTTTTTTGGTGACCTTCTCGCATTATAGTATAACTGTGCCATTATAAAAGTGCCTTTGCCTGACCTTGCGGCTAAAGTAGCTCAACAAGGCGCAGGAACAGCTGTTTGACATGCTCCAGAACATTGCAGTGCGCCTTCCTGTAGCCGCTCCTGCACCTACTATAGCTGCACATCCATTTGCCAACGCTAATCCAAGTCTGGACATCCCACTGCCACCTCGTCATGACCAGGACCCCAAGACCTGCTGAAGTTTCCAGAACCAGTGGACTTTTCCATTTTGTTTTCCCCTGGGGGATAAAGTTTCCTACCAAGGGGAACCAATTTTGGCTTTCCTTTTTTTCCCGCCTACTCTCCAGAGAAGCCTTGGCCTGGTCCACTATAAACAAAAGAAAAATGCCCTGGCGGAGAGACAGGCAAAATTATATTAATTAATTTTTTATAAAAATTAAAATTAATTAAAAGGGTAAAAAAAAAGGGCCCAATTTCTATCTTTTTCCCCAAAAAACTTTAAAAGGGGGTTGTCTCACTAAAAAGGTTTCCCTTTTTTTTTAGGGAAAAAGATCTTGCAAAAACAAGCCCACTTTGCAATATTTGCCCAAATTAACATGTCCTATTTAAATTTATGAGATTTCCCCTTTTAAAAAAGGGGCTGCATCAGCTCCCCAGGTAGCTAAAAGCAAACAGACCTTTTTTGATCTTTTTCCTAAAGGGCCTTCCAGCCGGGTTTTGCTAAGCTACAAAACCTGGCTTCAAACTCCCTTTAGGGGAAAAAAGCCATTTAAAAACACGCCCCTAAATTCAAAATAAAAACCAAGAAAACAAAAACGGGAGGTGAGATGAACCCAATTATTTAGAAAACCCCCTTTTAAATTTTAAAAAATACCTAAACATTAAGCTCCACTCTCTTTGATAAGGGCTACCTACCACAAGCTTAAATCTCCATTATATTACTTTCTCAGCTAACTGCTCCTATTACTAGATACCTTTAAAATTTATAATCAATTAGGGGTAAAACTGCATTATAACCCCCCCCCCAACAAAATAGAGAAAATTTTAAAATAACAAAGCCATTAGCTCTCCCCCTCCTCCCGACATGTTATGCGCATGGCATGGCTTCCTCAGGGGTAATTGGGGCTAAATTAAAGCGGCTCTCAAGCCCCCGGGGTTTCAATGGGAAATCCACAAATGAATCACAATTTAAAGCACTAGTGGGAAATTGAAAATAAAACCCGGTTTTTTACCTGCTTCCTAGTTTTGACAAGAATGTTAAAAAATTTCCCAGATTTTGGAAATTATGGGAATGGGTACTTTTTTTCCCCTTATTCCGGGTTTTAAAAGGGGAATTTTGCACCCTTTTAAATTTTTTTACTAAAAAAAACCTGATCCTGACCCATATTCTTTTCATCTTGGGCCGTTTTATTTTCTGATTCGATTTTTTGGGTCTGAAAATATGATTGAGAACAGCTTTATGGTTTTCTCTGCTTTTGGGCATCATTTAGAGGATGCTTTAAACACTTCAGGGACATGGGAAAGCCGGGTGAACAGGAGCAGATCCATTGATTTCTATAGGAGATTTTTTCTTGCTCGGGTGACCTGGGAAAAGTCATTGGGGCAGGGAGGGGAGGGGGAGGGCTGTGACTTTTCCTATTGGGGACGGGGTGGGGGCCTGTTTTTCCCCAAATCACATTGGAATCCCCTTTTCATTGTAATCCAACTTGAAACTGACCCATGAGGAAAAAACTGCTAAAAACTTTCCTACAAACAGGAAGTGTCGACTAAACTAGGGCCGATTCCCAAAGTAAAAAATAAAGGGAACTTAAAAAATTTTTTATATAAATATATATATAAAAAATATATATATATATATATTATATAAAAAAATATATATATATTTAAAAAAAAAAAAAAAAATATATATATATTAAAATATATATATATATATATAATATTAAAAAATATAATTTATATATTAAAAAAAAATAAAAATTAAAAAAAAACCCCCAAAAAAATTCCCCTTTTACCCAAATTTTTTCCCCCCTTTTAAAAAGGGTGAAGAAAAAAAAATGGAATTTTTTTGGGGGGAACCATGGCCCAAATTTCCCAAACCACCCCAACGGGCATATGGGCCTTTAATTTCCAGTTTTACAATAAAATAAATTTGGGGCCCGCGGCATTTCAAGGGGTTGGGGCTTGGGCCAAAAGGGTGTCCCAAAAAGGGGGGGCAATATCATAATAATCTTTTTTTTTATAAAATTTTTGGCAATACAAAATGGAAGGGTTTGTTAAAGTTTAAAAATTTTTCGGGCCCAGGGGGTCCTCAAATTTTTTCGGGGCCTTTGGGAAATTTAACAATCCGGGGCTGGAATTTTTAAACCTGGGGGCATTTAAAAAATTTTAAAGAGAAGAAACCTCCAGTTTTTCCAAGGTAATTCCTTTGGGGTTAGGGGGGTTTGCCTTGGGGAAATATTCACACAAGGTCAAACAAAAAAAACCTGGGGGAAAACTTAAAAAATTTGTTTTCCAAAACCCCAAATCCTTTTTTGGGGAAAGGGGAAAAGGGGAAAAAACTGAACCCCCCAAAACCCCCTTTGGGGCTCGGAAAACCACGACCCTAAAAATTAAATTTCTAAATTCTCAAAGGGATTGGAAACCCCGGGTTATTTTAACATAAAAATTTTAGACCTTCAAAGGCCCCATTTTCCCGGGAATTAAATCTGTTCCCCTTAAATTTTTTCCCAAAAATGGAGAAAAAGGAATTCATGGGGGAAAAAATTTTCCCAAAAAAATATTTTTTTTAAAATTTTTCAAAATTTTTAAAACCAAAAACCCCCAAAAAATTTTTCCCTAAGGATGAAAAAACAAATAAATTCAAAAAAAAAAAATTCTTTGAAAAAACCCCCCCCAAAAAAGAAGGAATTTTTAAAACCATCCAACCCCCTTCCTTTAACCCCAAATAAACCATGGAACCTAACCCAACCCATTTACTTTAAACCCCTAAACCCCCCCAAAAAACCGGCAATCCCCAATTGGTTAAGACCCAAAAACCCCCAGGTTTTGGGGTTTTGAAACCCCCATAAACCCTTTGGACCGGGGGGAAAAAAAATTTGGGAAAAAACCTAAAAAAAGTATAAAGGAAAAAGGGGGAAGTAACCATCCCCCCCCACCCCCCGCTCCTCTTCCCCTTTTTTCTCTCGCTCCCAATCCTTTTTTTTGGACGGGGGATTTTTTCATAATAAAGAGCACGGGAGGGTTTTGGGCGAAAAAGTCTCCCCCACGGTTTGGGGAACCCCCAACCCCCCCCCTTTGTCCCGGAAACTTTTCCCCCCCGACCCCCGGGCCCATTCCACCCCCACGCAATTTCACCCCCCAGTCCCCAATCCTTCCACCAAAAACCCGGTTTTTCCTCCCTGGGGGTTTTGCCGGGATTTTTAGTTCCTCCAAAAAACGAAAAGGTAAAAAGGCCCCGGGGGGGTTTCCAATTTTCCAAAATTATGGGGGGAGGAAGGGGGTTTGGCCCCCCAGGGGCCGGCGGGATCACGGGTTTTTCCCGCCACTTGAGAGGTGTCTTACTAAAACTTTTTAAATTGGGAGGACGGGTGAGTGCCCAGAACATAAACAGAAGGGGTGGCCTAAAGGGGAGGGGGGAATAAGGTTTCCCGGGAACAGTCCCGATAACCCGGAAACTGTCTCCCAAAAGCCCCGCAAAAGGTTTTGGCCCAACCCCCCCCAAGGGAAGACTCAAAATTTCCCCCCAAACCTCCCAAAAGGCACCTCCCGGGGCACTTTAATAAAGGAAACCCCCGGAAACCAAAAGTAAGGCCGGCCCCTTCTTTTACCATTTTGGAAAGAAACCCAAAAACCCGGGTCTTTTGGGGCCCTTAAACCAAAAAAACCCCCCCGAATTGGGGAAGAAGGGAAACACCTTTCCCCCCTTCCCCCCTTTTAAAAGGGGGGAAAAAGGGTTTTTTTTATTTTCCCCCCCCCTTTCCCCTTTGCCCCCACAAAAATTTCAAAACCCCCAACCCAATTTAGGCCATTTTTTAAATTGGGAAATTTCCCGGGTTTTCCCCCCGGCGGCGGCAGGGCTCCCCCCCAAAAGGGTTTTGGAAAAGGGGAGAGAGGTTTTGAAAATATCTTTTTTTGAGATGGAGGAAAAAAGAAGTGCCAAAGGGCAAGAAAAAAAAATCATGCCAAGGGGATGAAAAGTTCCCAAAGGAAAAAAACCTTTCCAAATTTGAAGAAAGTTTCCCCTTAAAAAGGGAAAATCTTTGGGCCAAAAAAAGGGTTAAACCGGGGGACTCCCCGGGGAAAGGGGGGCCAAACCCGGGCCCCCCGGGGGGGGAAAAAGGGGTTTTTTATCTGAAAAGGGGGAAACAAAGGGGGCCATTCAGGTAAAAAAGGGGGAAATCTGAGGGTTTAACTTTCCCGAATAGTGAACGTTTTGCATAGCCTAAAGGGAAAAGGGTTTGGGGGGCCGGGTTTTAAAAAGGGGGGACGAAGGCCCAAAGGGGGTTTAAAATTTCAGGGACGGGGGACAAAGGGTTTTCTGCGCAAAAAAGAAAACCCCATAACGGGGGGAGGGGGGAGCAAAAAACCTGGCTTTGGGGGGGGGGCTTGGCCCCAGGTAGAAAAGCCTACAATCGGGCAAAAACCCTTTTCCGCCCTCCGTTTAGGCCGGGACAGCAGCCTCCCCCTATTCTGGGACGGCGAGAATCCATATAAACTCCGAAAGACACTGTTTTAACCGGGGCCCAAAAGGAAGATGGAGGACGATCGGGAAAGGACTGAAATTGGGACAAAAAGTTTTTGGAAGAATTTGTCCCCTTAATGACTTCAAATTTTCCCAAACCACGAGAAGTCTTTTCCCCACTCCAACCCCCCAACAATCGGACAATCTGAGCAAGTAAGGCAAAAAAATTTGGACGCAAACAAACCCGCGATAAAATTTCCCCAGGGATTTTGGTTCCCCGATAAAGAGGGTTTCCCCCCCAAAGGGCCCGGGAAAAAGGGGGAAATTCCCCTTTGATGTTTGCAACAAGTTAGGGGGAAGAGAAATATTCAAGGCTTCAGATTTAAAAAATTTTTTTTAAAGTTTTGGGCCATGACTGAAAAGGGGCCCGGCCCCCCATCAGGGAGGGAAAATATTTAAAAGGGGTTTTGTCAGGTAGATCAACAAGTTTATCGCAAAAGCGGAACACTTGAACTCCTGCGTGCCAATCCTTATTTCCCCCAATGTCCCCGGACTTTTTCCAATAGCGGCCCTCAAAAGTTCCATAATCAAGACCTATAACAGTGGGGGACAGAGGGCATCCCTTCAGTGCCATTTTGAATATCAAAAAGCAAACAGACAAGGGGCCTTTAATCTTTACCTTGGGCCAAAGGGTTTTGATAGAGCGCTAGAATCCTGGAAGGAAGAGGGGGCCTAAGCCTATGTGGGGTGGGAGAGTTCCCCAATAAAAAGTCCCATAGATCCTGTCAAACGCTTTTTTCCCCTTTCCCGTGACAGGATCATCAAGGGGTCCCCCTCGACTGAGCGAGGTTTTATGATATCCAAGGTCCCTTTAAAGGGATTATCCCTCCCCTTTCCCCTACCCGAAACGAAGCCTACTTGATCTGGATGGGAAACCCGGGGATTTAAATGGGGATTAAGGCGAATTAGCCAGGAGCTTGGCATAAATTTTTAAGGGCTACATTAAGAAGAGAAATTTTTCCCAAAAGCCCCCGCAGGCTTGGGGGGTTTTTTCCCCGCCTTGGGGAAGACTGTAATATGTGCAAAGGGGGGAAACCTGCAGGAAAGGGAGAGGGGGTGGAGACATTAAATTAAACCCTCTAGAAAAACAGGGCTAAGGAGGACCAAAATTTTAAAAAATTTTCCCGGTAAAGCCGTCTGGGGCCCGGGGGCCTTCCCCCCCCGGGGGTTTCCTTGGGTGACGGCCCCCCAAATTCCCCTCCCGAAAAATGGGGCCCCCTAAAAATTTTTCCTCCTCAGCCGACAGAGCGGAAATGGGGGGAGGCCCTTCCCATTCAGGGGGGAGGGAAAAAAGGGCGGGCCCGCAGGGAGGTTGTTTAAATTGGCGAGTTTGGGAAAGGAAAATTCCCTTTGGGGATCAGATCAGTGGTATGGGGCCCAAAAACCCCGTCTAGTTTTTTAAAACTTTGGGGCAAAGGATTGGCGATTCTATCCCTTGTACCCTGCCCCCAGGAGGTGGCCCCCCCTTTTTGTTTCCAAATTCCCTAGAAACCCGCAACGGGGAGGGCCTGTAGGAAATTTTTCCCCAGGAGGGCCCCAAAAGTCTACGAACTTCAAGGGCTGGCCAAAAGTTAGGGTCCTGCCCCAAAACCCCGGGTAGGGGGTTTTTTTAGTAAGAGTTCCAGCAGGGACCCCTTTTTCAAAGCCCCTTTTCGATGGGGGGTGAACGCCCTTCTTGAGGGGCCAAACCCTGCTTGATAGCACACCTCGCAAAAAAGTCACTTCCCGGGCCCCTCCCATTTAAATATTTGGGGATGTTTTATCCCCCCATGGTCAGAAACGAAGTGCCCAGAAACCCCTGGAGCTCGCGAGGCAAACGGAATCCAGCAATAGAGATTCATTTAAACCCCAAATCTAGCTGGGGAAAAGAAGAAATTTGGGGAAGGAGGGGGACAAAAGACTGGGGCCCTGGGCCGACCAGAGCACACTCCCTATGGAGGAAAAGCACAACCAGGGAGGGCAAACCCTGGTTTAAGAAATATATAGTTTGAAAACGACTGGGTTTTTTTATGAGGAGAGGAAAAAAAAGCTATAATTTCCCCATCTGAGGATGCTGAACCGCCAACCATCCAGAAACTGGAATTTAAACAGGGCTTTCTTAACTCTTTTTATAGCTGAGTACAGATAGTGGAGCGCCCAGTGGAGTTAAACCCCTAGTCGGGTCAAGAGTGAGGTTTTAAAATCCCCGCAAAAGAGGAACCCCTAAAACCCCGACAAAGAGAAAATTTAAAATTTTTCAGACCTCTTTAAAAAAAAAGCCCGGTTTTTCCCCCAGATTAAAGGGGCATATAAAATTTACGACTGTAAAAACTGGCTACGATGGGCTAAGAAAAATTAGGGATCTGCTTCAGCAAACAGGGATACAACCAATACAGAGTGAAAAAAAGGGACTTATGGACGCAAAACGACCCCCGGGATTTTTGGGGTAGGGGGAGTTTTGGGAAAATTTCCAATGGGGGAAAAAACTAAACTTTTAAATTTTAGGGGCATGCTACTTTTAAATGTTCCCTGAAAACCCTACAATCTGGACCTTTTGACGGGGGAAATGGGAAAAGGGTTTGTGCACTCTTCCCAGGTATGTTCCCAAACCCCTTGGCTTGAAGGATCCCATCTTGAGGTCCCCCATTTAAATCAGAAGGGGGCAAGATAATGCCTTGTCCCAAATTCGTTGGGCCCCCCTACGACAGGGAAGGGGGAAAAAAGATTTAAAGGGAAAGGGGGAAAAAAAAAAAAAAAAAAAACAACCCCAAGGAAAAGCAGGGGGGCAAAAAAGGAATGTTGTGCCCCTGCAAAAAACCACTATAAGAACCCTAAACATAGGAAGACCCATAGCCGGGCAGCGGCCCCTACGGGATTCCTAGCCCTACTTGGGGACAAGGAAAACAGGGGATAATGGAAAAATAACTCCCGGAAAAATGTTGACCGGGATTTATGGCAATTTACATCCCAAACATTAGCTGAATTTAAACAAAATTTAATAGCAGAAATAAACATTTAAAGAGCCCAAAAGTTGAGTCCCATTGGGGGAAAAAAATCACATATATGCAAAGCCCCCCAGGCGGAACCCCTAAGTGGGATTAACGGGTTTGGGGGCCCCGAACCCCAAATATGTTTTTTAAATGAGCGTGATCCCCTTTGAGCGGGGGCTTTTGTGGTGGGGGGGTCCCCGGGTCACCCCGCGAGAACCTGCGTAGGGGCCCCAGGGACCGGGCCCCCCCTCCCATGGGATAAGCAATACAAGGCCCCTCAGGCAGGGGAAAAATTTGGAACTGCAAAACCCCTAGGGAAAGTTGGTACATCCCTTTGGGAAAGGGGCCCCGGGGATAAAATGCGTCATCCTGACGTAAAAATGAGGCAAAGGGGAAAACCCCACCTATAGGATATATTTCTTTCCCCAGCACAGAGAAATTTGGGTTTTAAATAGAGCCCCTTTGCCGCCAGGGTATGGGGCGAAAGGTCTGGGGAAAATTTTTATGGGTCCCATCTTGATACTGCAAAAACTGCCGCCTACGGGGGTTTTTTCATGATTTCTTCCTTGAGGGCATAGAAAGTAGTGGCAAATAACTCCCTTGGGGGGTGTAAAATCCTTTCTAGGTGGGCGCAATGCTCTAAAAGGACTTTTGCCAAACTCAATGAACGTGGTGGGGGCTCGGTTTCCCGGGTATCAAATTAAAAAATGTTGGAAAAACGGTGGGAAAACAAATTTAAAGAGGGGGTGGACCACAGGGGGACCCCCGATTTCCCGAGTCGGGGGCCCCTTTTGCAGTCCCCCGGGGGGCCGGGGGGACATTAGTGGAGGGCCTGTGGTGGACGTGCTCAGACAGCCCCCCGCGCAGCACTGAGCAGATCTGCTATCTGGTGGTCGCCGGCAGGGCTGTCCCCTCACCCCCACGCCCGAAGACTGCACAGTAAAGAGACTACCTGCGGCACTTCAGCGCTCAGCCTGCCTTCCGGGTGCACGGAGAGGCTTCTCCCCATCTCCATACCGTATTAGAGCTCTCAAGCTTTACTCCGATGGTTAAGAACTGCCAGTGCAACTGTACAAGGAGTGACAGCCCCACGGGCCCTGCACTACGGAGACAATCACCATTGGCGTTGCTGGACCTGGCACTAAACACCAAAGTCTGCTCATAAAATTTGCCCTAGTGTATACTGTGTCTGGCGGAGAACCACAGGGCCCAGGCAGAGATACCCCAGCTCCTCAGTTTATGGAACACTGTGTTTCTAACCTACTCACTGGGTTCCTTGCTGCTCTCCCTGATAACCAGAGATCTTCATCTAACTGCGCTGACCCAGGCCACCAGTGTCACCTAGTGGCCAACGACCATAGCACAAGCCTGACTCATTTAGAAGTATTACCAAGTTCTTCTGCAACAATGTAAAAACATAGAAATAAGAAGGGGATATCTCCTGGCACCTCAAAATTCCATATTCTGGACAATGGCAAGTCCCTAACTCTCTGATTCATTCAAAAGTGGTCCCTCAATAAAAGCACGCGGCACCACATCCAACCGCGCTGTGCGCCTATAGTTTCACGTCTTAAAGTATGGACAGATTTGTTCAATTGTTGAAATCTAGCAGACGCACGCGTTCCAATTCTACTTCAACAAATCGGAGCACGACTACGCCCTCTCTGAAATCCACCCCACGAAAGCCGGATCGGTCTAAGGCGCGGGTGAAGGACTCATCCACAATGGCGCAACCAGCAACACCAGCGCGTCAAGCCGGTCCGCTACCTGCTCCAGCCTCCCCAGTGGAGGTCCCTTCCTCTCCAATTGCTGCTGAGAATGCCTTATCGTTGGCACAGGAAGTGTCGAAGCTAATACTGCCGGCCCTGGACAAAATTGATAAAAGGATTGATATTATACAAACGGCTATCAACGCGGCTCTAGCGCAAATTACCAACAATTCGCAGAACATTGCTGATCTAGAGACCCGAGCGGTGTCCATCGAAGAGGACGTCACTCGTCTGGAAGGGATCTCAACTACAAATCAATCCACGCTGGAAACTTTACAAAACAAGCTGGACAACTTAGAAAACCGGTACAGACGCAACAACCTCCGTTTCATAGGCATACCGGAGGCGGTTCTGGCGGCTGCCCTGACAGCATACCTGGTCAATGACCTGGCCACGGCGCTAGGTCTGGACACTCCGCAGGACCCCCTGTTGAGAGAAGGAGTGCACAGCATGGGGGTAGCACGAGATCAGGGGGGAAGACCCCGTCCGGTCATTGCCAAATTTCTACACTGGACCATTAAGGAACAATTTCTTAAAGCATATAGGCAAAAAGGGGAGCTTCGTGTAGGAGATGTGAGGGTTCTAGTGTTTCAGGACTTTTCCATGCACATCACGCAAAAGAGGAAAGCTTTTCAACCGGTCTGCAGACACCTGCGCGAGTCGGGAGTGCGCTTTCAGCTACTGTATCCGGCAAAATTGAGGGTGGTGGAGAATGGTCAGGTTGCAATTTATGAAAAAACCTGGAGGAGGCCTCGAGGAGGTTCCTGGCTCACGGCTCCAGTTAAGAACGGAGGGGTACCACAGATAAAGGACTACAGCTTGTTTCGGGGGCTAACTCCGAGGAGGGTGGGATGGGGGAAGTGAGATGCTTAAGAATGTTCAATTTTGTGTATGGTTTTGCTCTGTCCCTTCCCCTCTTCTCTGTTTTTCCGCTCCTGATTCGCTGTAAGAATGCCAGAGTACAATAACCTTATAGTCAAAACCAAGGTGCGGGTTCGATACCCCGAACTCTCTAATGTTTCTGTTTCAATGCATTTCTGAGGCTGGTACCAAGCCTCTTCTGAAACCAAAACTGTTACTGTTCGTCCCGTTAGGACTTAGGTTTTTGTTTTTGTGTGTTTTCACTTACCCCGGTCCGGAAAATTTGCTCACACACTACTTTGAGTGGTTGAGGATAATAGGGATGGAACCTCCACTCTGTCCACATTTAGATCTCAGGGGCGCTCGCTGGGACGCCTCCTGCGATCATCCCAATGATAAAAATCTGAATCTGGCCATACCCGCACAAGGTATAGGATGAGTAGCCCAGCTGTAAAACAAGGGGGGTGGCGCTCGGACTCTAAGTTGAACCTCTTATCCTGGAATGTTGCAGGTCTAAACATCCCTGAAAAACGCAGGCAGGTCCTCAGGCACCTAAAACGACTAAAGGCTGAAATAATATTCCTACAGGAAACGCATTGGAAAGATGATCACTTTATACCCCTGAGGGCCACATGGTTAGATCCGCCACTGTTGGCCAACTTCACATCCAGATCTAGGGGTGTAGCTATATATTTTAGAAAAGGCATAGTACAGTCGGTAGAGGAGTGCATCGCTGACCCAGACGGCCGATACCTATACGCTCGGGTGAAAATTGCAAATGTCGCATACACCTTTTTTAATGTTTATGCCCCTAGCAACGGTAACAGCACCTTTCTTTCGGAGATTACTAACTTTTTAGTAACAAGACCCCACCCGAATCTCCTGGTGATGGGAGACTTCAATGTGGTGCCAGATGCGAGGTTGGACAGATCGAGCAACGGTGATGAGGAGGGGACGGTGTCCTCCGCGTTGGGGGAATTGTGCAGCAGAGTGAATTTTTTCGACTATTGGAGGGCCATAAACCCACTAACGAAAGCGTACACAGTTTACTCTGCGGTGCACGAGTCTTTTTCGCGGACTGACATTGCGCTGCCCTCTGCGACGTTATATCACGCGGTCTCCGATGCATGTCTGTTCCCGATCACGATCTCAGACCATGCTCCCATAATGATGTCCCTCCACAATGTATCGCACCTCCCGCAGTCGCCCAGCTGGAGATTCCCAAGTTATCTCTCACATTCAGAGGATTTTCGAGAAGTTCTTCAAGTCCATTGGACACAGTTCATAAAAGATAATGAACTCCATGTGGATAACACCCCCCTTCTGTGGCTCACCGCTAAAGCGGTGATGCCAGGCCACATCATTAGTTATATTAGCAACTGGGCAAGGTCATATACAAGTAAATTAAGACCTGCACATTTGGCCCCCTCTACTCAGTCCCAAGAAGAATATTCGAGACACCCCACGGATGACAACAAAAATAAATTTCTGGAAGCACAGGCCCTTCTACACACGTTCCTGCAAGGGGAAGCTAAAGCACACATAGCGCACCAAAAGAACAAATATTATAGGTGGGGGAACAGAATGGGGAAGCTCCTTGCCAACGCCACTACACCGTGGCAGGCCAGGCCCCCGATAGCAGCCATTAAATCACCAAATGCAAGAACTCTTCTCACTCATCCTGTAGAAATCGAACGAGTGTTTGTAGAGTATTACAAATCCTTGTATAGGGCTGCCCCATATGACAGTCAAAAAGTCAACTCTTTCCTAGAATCCTTGGACATGCCGGGTATTACAGCCGAACAACGTAGGCTCCTGGATGCTGAAGTAGAGGAGGAGGAGGTGAGGGAGGTCATCAGAGGACTCGCGAACAATAAATCGCCAGGCCCGGATGGATTCACGGCGGAGTTATTTAAAATTTTAAATAGTGAGATTGTCCCTCACCTCACCAGGCTACTATATGATTATTTATAATTATCTCTGCTGTGGTGATAATCCTTCTGTGATGCAAGGGACTATTTTGTTATTGAAACCGCAACAAAGGAACCCCCACCATGCTGGCCTCCTAAGACCCTATATCCTTTGCTCAAACCAGGATTATAATTCTTAAGCAAAAATGTTGGCAATAAGGATGCAAATCTTTCTTACCCGAATCATTCACCCTCCCAGAATGGCTTTGTTGACATCGACATTCCACGCATAAATATTAGGACGGCATCGTTAGCGGCAACTATCAAGGGCGTGGTCTGGATGACTTCCCTACGCCTATGCTCCTAAGTTTGGACGCAGACAGAGAAGGCCCTTCGATTAGGGTGTCGTGCATTATTTGGACGCACCTAGTCGAAGAGGGGCTTTGGAATAGATTTGCGGCCTTTATCGACCATCTCCAATCCAACTCTCGTAACCTCCTGGTCCTCACGGCCAATGTCGGTCAGTCCGATTGATATGTTCAGAGGCACTAAGCAGGGTGTCCCTTGTCACCCTGCTCTTCAATCTCTCCATTGATCCCCTCCTCTTCCATGTCACCCAGTCGCCTATTTATAAAGGAATTCGCTTCTCACAGCGTGAGGTCAAGGTCTCAGCATATGCGGACAATCTTCTTCTGAGGCTGACAGACCCACCAAACCAAATTCTGGGGATGCCGACGGTAACATGGAGTGATTTGCAGCGAGAAGGGGAGTCCATTCAGTGGTATAAATATATACGTTGGATAAACGCGACGGGCATGTACTCAGGGGCACCAGCGGTCGCCCACGTGGTTCCAGAACGTATCCAATAAGTTGGTGCCGTCAGCGATTTGGAAATAACCTAGGGGTGTAGCTAAACTAGGTTCGCAGGGAACTGCTTACAGCAAAAAACCTAGGGCTTTGGTACATGGAGAGGACTCCGGCCACGTTGAAGGATGGTTCTAAAATCCCTCATATCTTCATGGGGCGTTGTAACCTCATCAAATGGTGGAGTTCCCACGACTGCTATATTATCTGCAAATGCTTGCCAGTGTATCTCTGACCTAGAGAGGAGAAACTCATAAACACTTGCTTATTGTACCGCGATTTATATGGGGAAAATAAAAGAGCCAGAATACCCCTTACAATATCTCCAGCAATTAAGCTGATTGGTGCCTGGGTTTTCCCAGATGTGCGACTGTAATTGTTTTTTATAGTTGCCTCTAATTTAATAACGCTTTTTATTTTGGACGACACCTGTACAGCTGGCATCGTGGGGGCGTTTATTGCTGATTGGATCAATCAATAATAGGTTCACTGACAGTGCTCTGGATCAGTGGTTTGTGCCAGGAATATCCCTACTAAATTTCTTACATCTGCCTTATAGGAAACTCCCAGTGCAAGCAAAGGAGAATGTTCTGCTAATGCCTGTGTGGCGGACATGGCAGAAGATCTGTCATATCAAAGGCCTAAACCCGGAATACTCACCATTTTTATCACTATGGCAAAATAAAGATTTCCAAGACGGAAGGCCACATCGTACACTTAGAGATTGGCATGATGCGGGCGTACACCAGATACGTCACTTCGTGCATTCCGACACAAAGTTACCCCTCACCCTCTCTGAGCTCCAGGGGTCCTTTCCTAGGCTTGGCATTCCATTCTTTAATTATATGCAGGCAATTAGCTATGTTAGACAATACGAGGACACCATTTGACCCCTGGGACCTGCGGGACAACACATACCTTTGCTGCGAATACCTTCTGCAAGGCCGCACACGAGAACAGCACTCACTTATCCAGCATTTACAACTTTCTAGTAAGTAAAGTAGAATACGAGGGCTAGACAAGAGGGCTAGCGAGCGCTTGGCAATGATGGATGACCAGTACATTCACACCACATTGATTTTGGATGGCATGGTTAGATACCCACAGTATATACCCTTTCAGTCGCTACCTAGAAATGTTTTTAAAAATTAGTCATAATTCATATCTCACACCAATACGTGGGCATCGGATGGGGAGATTCCTACAGAATCAATGTTTCAGATGTGCGGAGGTTGGAGCGGACTTATATCATTGCCTGTGGGGATGTCCTTCATTGAGACCCTTCTGGGATCAGGTTACACAGTTTATACGACAACACTTGGTGGGAACATTCACTTTAGAGGCCTCGTGGGCGCTATTCGGGCTCTATGTAGCGGGGCTGCATGGTACCTCTATGCCAGGGAGAGGCCAACCTGTTGCATTTGGTGGGGGCTGCAGCACGCAAAACAATCTTACAGGTCTGGCTCCTACCTGTGGGCCCGACTTTTGGGATGTTCAACGATAAGCTGAGATTCCTAATGCACATGGATTGGCTTGAGGCAACCCTGCACAAAGAGGCCAGAGTTAAAAACTTCTTTAGGTTACGGGAATAGGGTAATATGGGCCTTTTTTATGTTTTTTTTTTAAAACACTCCCGATGTCGCCTTAAGAAGACAACTACGCTCATGTTTTGAGCACTACAACCGTGGTTCATAGAGCAGCAGCTGGCGGGGCGATAGACCTATTATCTGTTAGTACAAGGCATGACACTTTGGCTGGTTCTAGATTACACAGGGAGAGAAACGGGGGTGGGTTTTTTTTTTTTTTTTTGAAAAGGGGGGGGAGTAAAGGGAATCTGGTGGTATTCGTTCTCCGTGAACCGTCTCCCTACAAGCCTTGGAGCATATAAAAGGAGGCCCCCCTCCTTTACATCTATTTGCGGGGGCAGAGATGGAGGTTTCCTAGTTAGAATGCCGATAGACAGGCGAGCATTACTTGAAGACGGAAAGGGGTATTACATTGTTCAGTGCACAATATGTTTATAAGAGTGAAGTTTAGTTATGGTATTTGCATGTTAAGTTTTGAAGGTTAGAAAGCTTTCGTAACATGATTTAGATAACGTGAGAAAACATAAAAATGTTTGTTCAATGTCGATTTAAGAGATGTATATCTGGACTTGACATGATATTTATGAATCATGAGTATACACTGCTTACTACTTTTTGGATGTTTTGTTATTCTGACATTGACTCTCAATAAAAACAATGTTAAAAAAAAACAAAAAAAGTACATCTTGTCCTGTAAAAATAAGCCCTTACCCATCTATGGGGCCTCATTATGAAAAACTGTCTCCCCCCCCCCCCCCACCCCCCCCCAAGCGACAAGAATTTCACTTGCTGCTCAAAGCAAACCAATCAGAGGCCATACCGACCATTCAGAGCTCACAGCAGACCAATCAGATCCCATAGCGTCCAATACAGAGCTCAATAGCAACCAACCAGAGGGCTCACAGCAACCAATCAGAGCTCAGAGCAACATCAGACTTCATAGTGACCAATCAGCAGCTCATAGCAACTAATCTGTGCTCATAGCGACATTCAGGATCCCATAGAAACCAATCAGAGCTACATAGCGACCAATCAGAGCTTTCAGACAACAATCAGAGCTACAGTCAACCAATCAGTGACCCACAGCAACCATAGAGCCCACAGCAACCAATCAGAGCCCATAGAAACAATTCAAATGCCCACAGCAACCAATGTCCCGTTCATTTTTTCAAGGAACAATAAAAAAATTGAAGTGAGCTGCTGATTGGATGTGATATGAGCTCCTGATTGGCTATTACTATGGGCTACCAAACGAACCCAAACCCCCTGATTGGTTGCTATGAGCTCTAATTGGTTGCTGTGATTGCTTGCTTTGAGCTCTGATTGGCTGCTATGGTCATAGACAGAGACTGTTTTCATAAATGAGACACTATGAGCCTTATGTTTGAAACTGTCTAACAGTAAGATTTTCTTTGTTGTCCATAATAACCAATCAGATCCCATAGTAACCAATCAGATCTCATAGTACCAATTCAGAGGAACTTTTCATGCTTTCATTTCATATAGTGCTCTGGAAAAAGAACACCTGAACTCTGATTTGTTACTATGGGCTCTGGGTGGTTACTATGGGCTCTGTATATTGGTTACTATGAGGTCTGATTTGTTGCTATGGGCTCTGATTGGTTGCTAAGAGCTCGGATTGGCTGCTATGGGCTCTGATTGTTGTGCTTGGGGGAAATCTGATTGGTTGCTATGAGCTTGATTGGTTGCTTCATGAGCTCTGATTGGTGCTATGGGTTCTGATTGGTCGCTATGAGCTCTGATTGTAGCTATGAGCTTTGATTGGTTGTTACGGGCTCTTAATTGGGCTGCTTATGGGCTTGATTGGCTGCCTATTGGGCTCTGATTTGGGTGCTATGGGGTCTGATTGGTGCTATGAGGCTCTGATTGGTTGCTGCAGGCATAACAATGAAATTAATTACTATTAGACAGTTTTCCTAAATGAAGTCATATGCAGGTGGGAAATATAAAAAAAATGTTACAATGCTCTTGGTGAAAACAAAAATCTTGAAAATAGCTGGTCCCTTAGGGGTTTTAATAGGACTGAACCTTTGGAGTTATTAGGCTATGTCTACCACAAGACAGAATTACCATCAGATTTTCAGTATTTGCAACCGCTCGAGGAATCCGCCGGTATTTCTGTGCTGCAAAAAATCTGTGTTTAGTCCTATACCGTATGAGTTTGTTTACCGCATTGAGTTTTAATCCGGTGATGAATGTGCAACATGTTGTATATTTTTTTACAGCCAGAGTTTTTGCAGTTTGCGTCATTCAATTGTACGGGCCGACGGCAACATCAAAACCGACAAGTTTCTTGTTTGCAAAATGTGACAAAAAAACCGTGTTCTTGCATAAGGACAAAAATGCGTTGGCTTTCCGCCATTTTGTCGTCCTATGCTGTGTGGGGCGCTCTAGAATTGCCCCTCTGTTTTCTGGCATTGTTCATGGATACTGTTTTGGAGGACAAAGTCAATTCACAATCCGATTCATCAAACATTTCCATAGTGGCTAATGTTGACAGTTGTTGGCTTTGTCAGGAATAAAGAACACTTTCACCAAATATTAAACTAATTTATCTTGGTGAACAGTGTTATGAACAATAGATGACCATGTTATCTGAGGGAACGGGAAGCTCTCCATAGTAGCTAAGTAACGGTGTCCATGCATAGAGTTATCCATTGGCTGTGTTGAAGCCATAAATAGGACAGGGGTTGTCAAGAAAAGACAATGCTGGTTGTGGAACTGAAAAAACATGTTTACACTGCTAAAATATCGGATTTAGGATCCCAGATTGTTGTCTGGAATTTGACTTGCATTTCCCTGATAAGCTCTGAACATATCTATATCCCCCCAAAAAAAAATTAAAAATTCTTCTAACAAATTTAAAAAGATGAAAAACAGGAGGCATTTTGGCAATACTAGTGGAAGGCGCTGTGATGATTATTATCAGGCAGGGTACTCTAGTCGGCATTGGTAATGCAATCTCTGGTTGGAATTGTTAATCTGGGCACTTTATATTTTTAAGAGCAGTACTCTAGTGTCAGTAATGGGGCATTCTGGCATTATAATAATAATAATAATAATCTTTATTTCTATAGCGCCAACATATTCCGCATCACTTTTAAAATTCAAGGGTAAACGCTTACCATACATTGAACTTTAAAAGTACTTACAAATGAGACGCAAGGTGTGAGGGCCCTGCTCGTGAGAGCTTACAATCTATTAGGGTGTATGGGTGAAACATGCGGTATGAAGGGGCCAAAGTTTACAATGGTCCGGCCATGTTTCATAAATAGGATGGTTTACATGAAAAATGGATGAACCTGCCACCCAGACTGTACACTATATCCAGATAATGCCTGTGAGTGCCCAAGTGCGGGGAGTGACAGATGTGTGTGATAGCAGTTAGGGATCTTAGTGGGCCAAACCGAGAAAAAGTATTTTCAGACCCCTCTTAAAACTGTGAGGGTTGTGAATGTGCCTGACCCGCCCGCGGTAGCATATTCCAGAGAATTGGTGCCGCACGTGTGAAATCTTGTAGGCGGGCATGGGGGTTTTCGGATGATTGAGGAATGTAGTCTGATATCATTAGCAGAGCGGAGAGCACAGGTAGGGCGGTAGACAGAGACTAGGGGGGAGATGTAGGGGGGAGCAGCGCTGTGGAGAGCTTTATGGTGAGAGTGCTGAGTTTATACTGTATCCTGTACTGGATGGGCAACCAGTGCAGCGACTGACACGGGGTTAGGGGCATCATATAGCGGCTGGAGTGAAAGACAAGCCTGGCGGGCAGCATTCTGGACCAGTTTGGAGAGGGGAGAGTTTGCAGAGGGGGAGACCGTAAGCAAGATTGCAAGTATCAAGCCCGAGAAAGAATAAGAGCAGTAATGAGATTTTGAGTTGTTTCCACAGTGAGAAATGGGACGGATTTTGGAGATATTCTTGAGGTGCAGGTAACAGGAGCGGGCAAGGGATTGGATATATGGGGGGGAAGGTTAGATCAGAATCCAATAAAACCCCCTTAGACACGGGCCTGCTCCCCAGAGAAATGGTGGTACCACATACAGAAACAGAAATAGCGGGGGGGGGGGTTTGGTTCGTAGATGGCAGAAAGACAAGAAGTTCAGTCTTAGTGAGGTTTAGTTGCAGATAGAGAGAGGACATGATGTCAGAGACAGCGGCCAAACAATCACTGGTGTTTTGTAGCAAGGCGGAGTGATTTTCACGGGAGGGGGTGTATAATTGGGTGTCATCCGCATAGAGAGGTACTGGAAGCCCAAAACTGCTGATGGTTTTTCTAATGGGGCTGTGTACAATGAAAAAGAGGAGAGGACCAAGAACTGATCCCTGAGGAACCCCAACAGCAAGAGGGAGAGGAGAGGAGTCGAACCAGAAAATGAGAACACTGAAGGAGCGGTCAGAAAAGGTAGGATGAAAACCCAAGCGAGAGCGGTGTCCTGGAGGGCCATGGTGCTGAGCATGCTGAGGAGGAGGTGGTGATCAACAGTGTCAAACCCCTGCAGAGAGATCCAAGAGAAGCAACAATGAGTAGTTACCCTGAGATTTTTGCTGTTAGGAGGTCATTTGAACTTTAACTAAGGCAGTTTCCGTGGAGTGTAGGGTGCGGAAACCTGATTGCAGCGGGTCAAGAAGAGAGTTGCAGAGAGATAAACGATTAGGCGAGAGAGACCAAGCTTCCAGGAAATTTAGAGATGAAGGGAAGGTTAGAGACTGGTCGGTAGGTTATCAGCACAGGACGGGTCCAGAGAGGGGGTTTTTTAGTAAAGGGTTATGATGACGTGTTGAAGGAAGATGGAAAGATCCCAGTGGAGAGAGAGAGGGTTACCGATAGCAGTAAAGGTGAGAGAGGATAGCTGGAGAAATAGACTGGACAAGGTGGGAGGGAATGGGGTCACTAGAGCAGGTGGTGGGACGGGCATACAGGAGAAGCCTGGACACTTCTTCCTCTGTCGTCGGGTCAATTCAAAGAAAAACAACACAAGTTAAAAATGGTACAGATGGTTCAGAGGGGAACAGCAGTGCTCAGAATGAAGGGGAACATTGAAGGGTTTTTGCCACAAAGTAAATAGGAAGAAAAGAAATTGCAAATTAAAAATAAACATTTTCTCCCTTCACATGATTAACAGTTCTCCCACAGTTTGTGTTTTAGCTGCTCCCATAATCATCCATAGTGCATAGCTTATCTCTAGGGGATCCAACCAGTGACGAGAACTCCTCAGTCCTGGCTGCACATAACCTGTCCTCTAAGGCAGCTACTTTCTGTCTCTTCCCTGCTTAGTAATCATACACACTCACTGCTGAGCGAGTGTCCAACCTCAGGTGCTGTCATTCTCCTCCTGGTTCCTCTGTACTCCTTAGTAATCAAAACACACTCACTGCTGAGTGAGTGTTCAACCCCGGTCCCGGTCAAAAGAACCCACGGGGAGCACATTGTAGCTACTCACAGCTTTTACCTAAACAGATCGTTGTGTGACCAGAGTGAGCACACTGTGGGGAAAGGCATGGTGATATTAAGTCTGCTGGTTCACATGATATGCAGGTCAAACAAATCATACACATCACCTTTTGAACACAATGACAGCTGAAGTTGGACAAACCAGGCATGAAATGCCTTCATGGTAAAACCCCTATAAATATAGATATAATGACTCAAATCTGATATGAATATTATGATTATGGTAGAAAAAGCAAATTAATTCAACAACAATTCATAAAATGTACAGTCAAATGGAAAATATTTCTGAGAGCAAGTAATACAATAGATAAGTCAGTCCTACAGGTAAAAGTATATAAAATGTATCACATTAACTAACTAGAGAAGATAAAGTGCCAAAGTGCAATAAATACAGTGAGTAGATTGCATTGATTGTAGGTTCATATAAAGGTTTGCAGAAAATAAATAGTATCATAAATTAGAAAGTATCAGTCAAGTGACTCATATAGGCCGGGAGTGGAAAGCAGTTACTCCAAAATGGTGACCGCCATTGGAGGGGGAAATCCCGATGTGTGTTTCACGTGAGGACTTTGTCACAACACGTCACCTCTTATTTCAAAGTGCGCGTTGTCTCCCTCTATTCCTAGACAAACCATCACCTTTATCAGTATCTCCAATCTTTATTCCCGTTCTTATCTGCATTTGTTTGGCTGCTGACGCGTTTCTATAGCTGATCGGCAAATGATTGAAGTTATTGAAATCATGGTTGTAATCAGCTTTATAGGAGCAAACAATCTGCTTGGAGGCCATGACTGACACATCACCAGCAACCACTTAAATACAGGCGCAGGGTTCTCACACTGCGGCTACAGGTGGTCATCGGCCATTGCACTTTGGTTGCAAAACTATGTATTATTTTAATCTTTTTTTTCCACCTGTTATGTGCTGGAATATAGAGATACTGTATCTATGTGATGCACCACAACATTACACATAGGAATAATAATAATAATAATAATAATAATAATAATAATAATAATAATCATAATAATAATGTTGGGTCATTAAGCAGAGAAAATACTTTCATTGGAGGCGGTCAGAGCTCTGACCACTACTAGTGTCTCTGCCTTATATAGAAGGTCCTGAGCCCAGAGCCATCTTCACAGCATTATGGGCCCCCAGGCATATCTGTACAGAGGGCCCTGCCCAAATTCTTCCTTACTCATGTCACATATATACATAAACTTCATTGTCTATTTAGCATTGAAGTGTTCCTTTAAATTTTTCATTTGTGTGACGCTCAGCTTTTCAGGAGTCATAGAAAGGCTCATGCAAAAGTCCAAGTATTGTCCAAGTATTGTGGAGCCTTCAGCACAACGGTGCTGATTAGGTGTGCGGAATAGACGCTGATGCATACTTGGGGAGACCTGTATGACTGGGTTTTTCACCCTTTTCTGGCATAAAATGTGCCAAAGTGAGGGACTACGAACATGAAGATCAACATGCGCCTCCGTTATGGTGTCAGACTTTGTTTTTTTTAACAACACGATTTGCTTGACCCTTGGGCAAATTCCTAAACCCGTTCTGCTTCTTTTCTGGCTGACCAGAGAGGAGAGTTTTTGCCACCTTATTGTAAAGACTGTGGGGATAAACTGGGTCAGGATCCTTCCTTCCAAGGGTCTCATAGATCTCGGTGATCAGCTAATGGTAAGAGAAGCCTTCCAACAAAAACGAATTACATAGTTACATAGTTTGTCAGGCCGAAAAAAGACATATGTCCATCCAGTTTAGCCTATTGGGCTAAAGTGTTAAAGTGTTGATCCAGAGGAAGGCAAAAACCAACATGAGGTAGAAGCCAATTGTCCCCATGTTAGGGAAAAAATTCCTTCCTGACTCCAATCTGGCATCAGAATAAATCCCTGGATTAATTGTTTGTTGTATCCCAAAAGAACAGTCCAGGACACCATCCATAACCAGCATGGGATGTAATTAATGAAGACCCAAGGGTCGGTGGTAGATGCAGGGCTTGGGGTGTCAGCAGGGTAAAGGGGCCTTTAAAAAACTTGCCATGTATTGTGGAGTCTGTTCCCTTTAACCCCTTAAGCCCCAGGCCTGAAAAGTAGTTAATGACCAGAATATTTATTTAGTTTTTGCCTCCTTGCGTTTCAACAGTGGTAACTTTTTTATTATTTTCAATGACGCAGTTGTATGATGCCTTGTTTTATTCAAGATAAGTTTTACTTTATGGGGGAATAGTTTAATTTAAAAAAAAAAAGTAATTTTTTTTTTTTGTTTTTTTACATTTTTTTTTTACATCATTCACATTTCACACTTAATAACTTATTAGATTGATTCTACAGGTTATTACAGTTGTGTGGATACTTAATATGTGTAGGTTTTTTTGTGTGTGTAATGTATGCACAATTAGTTTTTTATTAAATATTTATTAAATATTTATTTTTATTTTATTATTTATTTTTTATTCATTTTTTTTATTCATTTTTTTTTTACACTTTTTATGTTTTTTACTTTTTTTTAATCCCATGAAGGGAGAACTGTTTTACTTTTTTTTTTTTTACACTTGGTAATGTATTAGCATATTCATATATGCTAATACATTATAATCTGTGTCACTCTGACATAGTGTGTCCTGATCACTTTCTTCTTACACAGACAGCTCTTGGGCTACTCTAGGTCCCCAGGTCTGACTGTGCAGCCGTTCCCCGGGCTCTGTCAGGTCACCGGGTGTTCCGATCACCCGACAGAGCAGGGGACACCCTCTGATTGCGCTGTGGTAACGCACTGCCGCAATCAAAGTGTTAAAGCACCGGGTTGTAGAGATTTCCCCCACTACCCGGTGCTCGCAGGAGATGCTCTGGGATCAGGGCTGTGTAGTACAGCCCCGATTCCAGCGCAATTGCGGCGCCGGGCGCCGCAAACCCCGAAGTCTGCAGCGACGCCAAAAGACGGTGCGCAGTCGTTAAAGGGGTTTTATCGTTACAAAGATCATGTCTCAGATTATGGGGACAGTGAAAATAAGCATCTTTGTAATTGGGTTGCATTACCTCAGTCACTGGTTTAGCAGATATGAAACTTTTCTGTAAATCTGTGTTCTATTTTTTCTGTTGCTAGTCGACAAAGCCCCCTGGCGTTTCCGCCCCTTTTGACATGCCCACTGCACTGTGATTGGCTGGCTGACATTTTTATTCAGCCTGTTGGGATACGCCCCTAGACAGGAACGCCCCCGCCACGCCCCTGTGCTGTGATTGGCTGCCTGCACACTCTGTGTTTAACTCCCCCCTGAGCTTTAAAATCGATAGTGAAACCAAGGTCTGCTAGCTCTATGTACATCTCCCAGCTCTAGGGTGATAAATCTGGGCAATGACTGCCTGTTTAAAGGGCTTTTGCCAAGAGGTTGATTCACCTCCTCACAGGTCCTGTCCTTAAGCTGTTATTTTGAAAAGAGGGCGTTCTGTTCCTCAGATCTAATGCAAGCCCCGCCTACTTATGACGTCATCCTCTGTAGTGTATAACATAAGGATTCAACATAGTGTGTGTACAAGCTGTATAGTGCTTAGCTGATCCGCTCTGCAAGAGAGAGGTTGGGAGTTCAAGCCCCATCAGTAGTTTTTTTTTTTACTTTTAGAAATTGTACACATATGTAAAGATATGAAAATATATGTGTAGACATCTATAATTTTATTTATATACACACACAAAGCTCCCCTATATAGTGTCCCATCCTCACAGTCACACCAAGCACTTCCAACATATGTGATACAATGCATATACTCTAGGGGATGAGACATGATATAGGGGAGCTATATATTTTAGGTCTCTCTACATATGTGTAGAATTTAGGGGGGAAAAAATACTCTGTGAGGGACTAGAACTCCAAACCCCTTCCTTGTAAAGCCAAAGCTCTACCAGTACACATTCAGCCCAAGTTAGTTATAGGGTGAGCAGGGTCTTGTCTCAAAGCTGATTGCTTCTCCCCCCTTTGTTTTCACTCACATGTCACTGACAGCAAGCAGAGATCTTTACTTGAAGCTGACATTTGTCCTTGTAGTTGAGCAAAGATCTCTGCCTGTTGTCAGTACAATTTGGGTGAACACCACTTGGACAGAAGTAAAAGCTGCTGGCTTTCAGTGTAATTTGTGTGAAAACTAAAAGATATAACAGGTGTTTGCTGGAGCTTGTGGAGCCTGAAGGCTGCAGACATAAGCATGCAGGAGCTACAGAGCTGTTATATCCAGACAACCTTCTGCATCCCCTGCTTCAAACAAAATGATGATGTCACAGTTCTTCAGTGAGGGGAGACACGCCTCGTGGGAGGGGAGACATGCCTGCTGAGAGGAAGAACACGCCCCTGGATTTCAAACTCAATCTGAGAGAATTAGCTGAACAGCACGAGCAGCTCAAACGATAAAACTCCTTTAAGGGGTTAACATGAACACCTAGAACAACATCAATCTGTAAGAAAAAGAACATGTGAACTTTTATAGAAGTGAGATTCTAGGTCACTGAGGAGATGGAGATAGAGATGATTCCAAGTGAGCAAAACATCAAACCCATTTACAAACCAAGGAGGACATGTATGAAAACTGTCTACGACTTTCTTTGTTGCCTATTGAATCAGAGCTGCCCTTTAATTTTTTCATTGCACTATATGAAATGAAAGGGGAACTCTGATTGGTTTCTACGGGCAACAAAGAAAGTCGTAGACAGTTTTCATACATGTGGCCCCAAGTGTCAATTTGTAGGAGCACAGAAAGCAGTGAAGGCGGCACCATTTTCATTACTTTATTAAATACAAGGTTTATGAAGGAAAGATCTGACAATGAAAGAACCTGTAAAGCTTCTAGAAGATCCATCTCAGCAGCAGAAGACACAGGACGGTCGGAGTCAGGGCCGCCTTCTGGACACTTATTCCACCGCCGGAGCATTCATACTTAATTGTTGTTGTTGCGCCTTCCGTACTACCGGACACGGTGCCAAGATTACAGAAGCTCTGGGTGGTGCACCCCTGTTGGGTCCTTACAGATGATGTTTCACCTACTGGAATGTCATTGTTACGTCAGTTAATACAATCAATAGTTAGCAAATACAATCAATAATTGTGTCAATGCTGCAACATCTGCACAATGCAGGACCCCTCACTGCCCCCTGGGTAATCAGGCCATGTCCATGCTATCCCACCCATAGGGTTTGTGTCTGCCCTTTTTGTAGTCATCCCTCAATATCTATCATCTGCACCCGAATTTCTCCTTTGTTGCCATTAATTAGTAAGCCTTTGTAAGCTTCTTTTTCTGCCCGTGAGGGGCCGTGGCCTCGGCACAGGACAACTCCTGGGGTCTGTTTCTGGCACGAAGGCTTTCCTCCGTGGTTTGCGGATTCCAGCCACCCCCCTTTCGGACCGACATGTTCATGTTCTTCCCGAAAACCGAGCGGAAGAATCAACATGTTCTATGTTTTTCCAACCGCCGGCGGTGTAAAAAAAAAGTCAGGCGGAAAATCCATGCAGTAGTGACTGCTGCATGGATTTTCCATTAAGGTCTGTGTTCAAATTTGGCAGCCAGTTTACAGACGGCTTTCAAAACCGTGTGTAAATCCGTCTGAAAAACCTGACCGTGGGGACATGCCCTTAAGGAGCTAATAAAGGGGCCCAGTTTTAACGATTTAACTCTTGGAGATGCAGCTAATTTTTATTCTTTTCTCCTCATTTTCCAATAGCCTTAATATTTTTATTCTTTCCCCTGAAACTTTTCTGTTACGTTAATTGTTGTATCCTTTTGGAACACAGTGATAGCAATTATGTTACTTTTCATTGTTCAAATTTTTTTGGGTTTTTAATCTTAATATAACATGTGTATATATATATATATATATATATATATATATATATTTTGTGTTTATATATATATATATTTCTAATATCTATATATATATCTTTATATATATATATATATATATATATATATATATATATACAGGCAGTCCCCGGCTTACATCGTTCCGATTTACATACATCCCCTAGTTACAAACGGAGACATGGGGCGTGGCTGACATTCAACACTGAGTCACGTCCCATGATAACCAAGTGCCAGCATGCCACAGCTGCACATGACATACAGAACGTTAGGTGAAATCTAAAAAAGGGCACAGGCAGCAAAACAAATGTATAAAATGTTCCCTGCACTATCCAAAACTAAAAAAACTTTTTTTGCTGGAATTACATTTAATAAATATACCTGCTCCGAGTTACATACAATTTCATCTTAAGAACAAACCTACAGTCCCTATCCCGTTTGTAACCCGGGACTGCATGTATATATATTATATATATATTTTATATATATATATAATATATATATATATATATATATATATATAATTCTTCAAATACTATATCTCTTTTTGTCTTTCTAGGGAACTTGTACATGCGATCGCTTTAATGCACCAACAATGCGCTGCAATACTTGCATTGCAGTGTATTTAAATATCACCAATCTCTTTCCACAGGCAGGGTGTAAATGGTATACTAACTGGACAAACAAGGGGGTCTTTGTTAGATAATCGGCTTCCATGACAACTGCTCGGGTCTATGTTACGGGGTAGAGGAGGTGATGCCCTCCTCAAGCAATTCCTCTCTTCCTCTGTGTAAGCCCTACATGCCACGATGCCGACTGACTGCAGCCTTTTAGAGGTTGAACGGATGGGATTGAAGTTGTCTCTGATTTTGACCATTGTGTGAGCCTGTACCCCCTAAATATACTCAGCTTCTAAACCTGCACCCAGAGCACATCAATTGCTAAGGGGTTAATAGGACATCCATTCATTTCCAATGAACCTCTACCTTTAATTCTATTCTCTGCTGAATAATGACATGGTCATAATTTTTAGCTCTCCATTTTTTTTCCTCCCGGCCCAAAAAATGCCAGAACTGTTTTTATTTTTCCATCTCCAAAGACATATGAGAGGTTTTGTTTTTGCAGGACAAGATGTATTTTTTAATGGTGCCATTTTCAGTACAGTATAACTGATGTACTATATTTTCAGTCCTTTGCTGATCGGTATATTTCTGATGATACCAAATATGTTGGGTTTTTCGTTATGTTTTAGTACTTTAAAAAAAAATAAAAACATTCTCTATCTCTTAAATTTATGCCGCAGCGCCATTTTCTGCGACCAAGAACTTTTTTGTTCTCCCACCTATGGACGTGAGTGAGGTTGCATTTTCTGCGGGCTGAAGTGCACTTTTTGTTGGTATCATATTGGGATAGATGCGATTTTTTTGATTACTTTTCATTTCTAAAATGCATTTTTTTTTCTTCTATGGTACAGGATAAATGATGTTATATATTAATAGGTCAGACATTTACAGATGCAGCGACACCGACTATGTGTCACTTTTTAAACTTTTTAAATTTTATTTGTAAAATGGAAAAAGAGGGGTGATTTTAACTTTCAACATGTTTTGTTATTTTTTTGAGACTTCTAATTTTTTTTTTTAATTTACTGTTCCATTTACCGTAGTTTCCCCTGGGTGACTACTAGGGGGCACAATCACTTGTACACACCCTTCTGCATTATATATAGAATGCAGAAGGGTGTACAAAGATGGCGGTTCCTTAGGTAGGAAGTAATAGAAGCACTTCCATGACATTAGCTTTCATTAGGCTTCCAACTGCCATACTAACTGATCAGCACCCTGCAATCTCGTCACGGGGGGACCGATCGTAAGGAGAAACAGTGTGCAGCACTGTCTGTCATTCATTTAGCTGCCATGGCCGTGATCGACACGGTCTTTAAATGCAGAGCTGTCTCTGGTCTCTGCTGTTAGTGGCAGGTGTTAACTATAATAATCAGCTAGCATTAGGGTTGGGATGACAGGTAGGCAGAGGCAGGTGACCGCCTGGGATGCCGCTTCATCCCGGGCATAAAAGGCGAGATATGGACTGGCCTGAATTCTCCATTGTGGGGCACAAGGAGGTATGGAGTGGGCTGCATTTTCCATTGTGGGGCGCTATGTGTCCTGGTTGCCTAGGGCACCAGAATAACTTGTTGTAGTCCTGGTCAGCATCAACCCCATATGGAGAGGTCTTGTGAGCCTGCTCCATACTTCCTTGCCGGCGTTATGATGAACCTGTGCATCATTTGTTGTGAATGAGAAGCTTGAAGCTAATTTTTCTTGATGTAAAGCTCTGCACACCCCCTTCCCACCACACAACCACAACATGACAAGATTGTAACCTTGCATTTTATGTTAAAGATCTTGCAAAAACAAGTCAATATGTGTCCATTAACAGTGTCCTACCTATTCCTAGATATCCCCTCTTGTATGGGCTGCATCAGCTCCTCAGGTCGCTATAGCTACAGACCTGTTCTGTCTCTCCTGATACGCTGCCAGCACTGGTTGCTATAGCTACAGACTTGTCCAATCTCTCCTCATTGGCTGCCATCACTGGTTGCTATAGCTACAGACCTGGTGTCCTCAGAAGCTTGTTACTGCAGGCCAATAGCAGCCAGCAAATACTGAATTCAAAAATGAAACTGAGACAACCCCTTTAACTTAGTAATAAATCTGTGTAATAAGTAAACACCCCAATACACATTAAACAATAGCCATAGAAATGGCCAACTGTTTCGTGTATATGGGGGACTCCTGACTTTCCCCAAACTGATGTTCCTTGGCGAGAGGATAATGCACACTGAAATTCTATTGTTTTCTGTGGACATGTGTTCCAGCAGCTTTTTCTACCCTCCCCATGGAGAATACATGCACGCTCGATCGAGACAAGTGTGCATATGTGTGGAGAGATGGAAAGAACAGCTGTCGGCACAGTGAGCAATTGTAAACCACCTAGTGAAGATGATGGACACTTTTACCTCCCCCAAGTGGTGGCTATAGACAGAATATTTTAAGGTAACTCTAAGAGTAGTCAGAGGATTTGGAGCTTTGCATCAGAATTTTTAATTTTTTTAGATTTTTTGAATTACAAAATAGTGGAAAAAAACTTATCATATAAAGTAACAGAAATACTTAGATCCTAGAAAGTTACCTTTTAGTTCTGATGTAATGTGGACGCATCTGTTCTCCTCCCCTTTGCAGTTTATCTCCTTGGAAGGCTGGCACGTGGTGGAGCCGGTGGCCATGCAGAATGGACAGGTCACGCCATTGGTCTCAGAACTGAGGGGTATTACTATCATGGGAGAGAGTGGTTAAAACAACTGGACAATGACTGGATATACAAAGTGTAATGTAGAATATTCTAAGACTGTGGATCACTAGGACCTTGTAAGGCTCTCTTGACTTTGGGGGGCAGTGTAAATCTAGACTAGACAGTCTTAGACGGCAACAAATTAACACAGTCTCCGGCTGGATGATAAATCAGCAGAAGCTTTAAGCAGTGTTTTCCAACTTTACACATTCTACAGGGTCTCCCTTTTATTTTGGAAATGAAAGGGAAATGAGCTATCTGAATCCCCCAGCAAGAAATGGGTGAGGGACCTATATTTTATGTCCAGAACATGGCCACCATTTTGAAAATCGCCATATTGGATCAATGGAAAGTTATTCTAATGGGAAGGTAATCATGTAGCAATTCTGGTCATGGCTAAAGGAGTTCTCGTCTATAGGAGTTTATGTCTAAAGGAGTTCATGGTAATAAGAGTTCATGTCTATGGGAGTTCACATGTATAGTAGTTCACGTCTAGGGCAGTTTATGTCTATAAGAGTTAATGTGTATTGGAGTTCACGCCTGTGGGAGGTTATGTCTAAAGGAGTTCATGGTTATAAGAGTTCATGTCTATAGGAGTTCACGTCTATGGGAGGTTATGTCTATAGGAGTTCACGTCTAGGAAAGTTTATGTCTCTAAGAGTTAATGTGTATTGGAGTTCACGTCTGTAGGAGTTCACGTCTGTAGGAGTTCATGTCTATAGGAGTTTATGTCTATATTAGATTATGTGTATAGTAATTCACATCTATGGGAGCTTATCTCTATGGGAGTTTATGGCTATAAGTGTTCATGTCTAGGAGAGTTAATGTCTATAGGAGCTGATGTGTATAGTAGTTCATGTCTATAAGAGTTCCCGTCTATAGGAGTTTATGTCTATATTAGATTATGTGTATAGTAATTCACGTCTATGGGAGTTTATCTCTATAGGAGTTTATGTCTAAAGAAGTTCATGGTTATAAGAGTTCATGTCTATGACAGGTCATGTTTATGGGAGTTCACACGTATAGTAGTTCATGTCTAGGGGAGTTCATGTCTATAAGAGTTAATGTGTATTGGAGTTGATGTCTGTGGGAGGTTATGTCTAAAGAAGTTCATGGTTATAAGAGTTCATGTCCATAGGAGTTCACGTCTATGGGAGGTTATGTCTATGGGAGTTTATGGCTATTAGTGTTCATGTCTAGGACAGTAAATGTCTGTAGGAGTTGATGTGTATAGTAGTTCATGTCTATAAGAGTTCCTGTCTAAGGGAGTTCATATCTATAGGAGGTTATGTCTATAGGAGTTCACATCTATAGGAGTTCACATCTATAGGAGGTTATGTCTATAGGAGTTCACATCTATAGGAGGTTATGTCTATAGGAGGTTATGTCTATAGGAGTTCACATCTATAGGAGTTCACATCTATAGGAGGTTATGTCTATAGGAGTTCACATCTATAGGAGGTTATGTCTATAGGAGTTCACATCTATGGAGATTCTTAGGAAGTTATGTCAAAGGAGTTTACATCTATAGGGGGTTAGTCTATAGGAGTTCACTTATGGGACTTTACATAGGAGGTTATGTTATAGGATTTCCATCTATAGGAGGTTATGTCTATAGGAGTTAAAAATGTACATTATAAACATTTTTGTTTATGGAAAAAAACCTTAGGGAAAAGTTTCTGTCACAATGGAAAACAGTTACTCGGAGCTCACAAAAAGAAGTAAAAGGGGAGGGGGGGGAAAAGGGGGCTCATATGTGGATATTTCTAAATTCCCTGCAGACAGAACAGACGTAGGACGGGATTTTGGGGACAAGATGGGAATAGAAGAATCATTTTATACAGAAAGGAACAAAAATATTGTGGTAGTGTGAAATTTGAATAATGGTTGAGGGAGCGCCTCCGCTCGCGCCCCAGTCGCCCTGTATGTGCAGGTAGAGTCTGTGCGGCACCTCTCCACGCCCCCGACTTACATGAGGGAAGGTCGGGCGTGCAGTTATCAGTGCTGCAGCATTTAGTGGCGCTCCTCAGTTTTGCTTCATCCAAGTCGATATTTCCTTTGAAGTCACATTTGTTTTTCTCCAGGCATCCTCTGATGAGTGTTATGAACATTCCTTCACCTGTAAATGGACACAACAGAGATTATTTTCTGCAAGGACTAAAGTCGCCACAGTGTGAGGAGGACGTGTACGCGGCATTACCCGGGTGCCCTCACCAAGTCAGCCCTGTTATAAACAGAAGTTTGATTTCTTAATCCTTTCAAAATTCGACTGATTTTTTTTTTTTTTTTTTTTTGCATTGCCACATTCATAGAGCTATTTTTTTTATCTATTTATTTAGCCATCTTAGTGCTTTACCTTTCCGAAAACAAAAGTTTTTTTTTTTTTTATTGTGAACAATTTTTTCAATAAACTTTAACTTTATTATTTATTGGATCTACAAGTCTTTCCATAACTTAACAACACAAGAAAAAGTAAGAAACTTTCTAAACTATCTTTTCTATTTTAATTAGCCTCTTTCCCCTTCCTGCTTTTTTATGTTTTACCCAATCATAGAAGAATCCATTTCACAGAAGAGATAGGAACCAGCTTCACTGAGAATTATAACACTAGAGGCAGCAGCATGGAGGACATTATAGAGCAGTAGGGAGCAGTGTAGCTGTGCTCCGCATGGGGGGATATAAAACTTACTATAAGCAGCGCAGCAGGGGGACATTATAGGCAGTACTGAGCGTGTAGTGTGACTCCAGCACTGGGGGGATATAAAACTTACTAGAAAGCAGCAGTGCATGGGGGCATTATAAACAGTACTGAGCAGTGTAGCTGTGACTCCCGACTGGGGGTATAATACTTATAGGGAAACAGGAGCATGGAGGACTTATAAGCGTACGGCAGTGTAGCTGTGATCCAGCACTGGGGGAGATATAACTCTTACTGAAGAGCAGTAGCATGGGGGACTTTTTTAAACAGTACTGGGAAAATGTAGCTTTTGACTCCCGCACTGGGGAGATATAAACTTTTAGAAGCGGGGCATGGGGGGACTTATAGAGCAGTACTGACAGTTGTGTGCTCCAGCACTGGGGGAGAATAACATTTTAGAAACCAGCAGCAGCATGGAGGACATTATAGGCAGTACTGAGCAGCGTTGCTGTGACCCGCACTGGGGAGTTATAACACTTCTAGAGGCAGCAGATGGAGGCATTATGGCAGTACTGGCAGTGTAGCTGTGACTCCAGCACGGGGGGGGGGAGATATAAAACTTACTAGAAGCAGCAGCATGGAGGAATTTTAAAGCAGTATGAGCGTGTAGTTTTGACTCCAGCACTGGGGAGATATAACACTTACTAGAAGCAGCGCAGGGACGGCATTATAGGCGTATGGCAGTGTAGCTGTGACCCAGCACTGGGGGAGCAAAAAACCTTATAAAAGAGCAGAGCTGGGGGGACATTATAGAGAGTACTGAGCGGGTGTAGCTGTGACCCCCGCACGGGGGAGTTTAAAACATTACTAGAGGAGCAGCATGGGGAAATTATGAGCAGTACTGAGCAGTGTAGCGTGACCCAGCACGGGAGGGCTTATAAAATTACTAGAGCAGCAGCATTGAGGACACTATGAGCAGTAGAGCATGTAGCTGTGACTCCAGCACTGGGGTAGTTAAAAACATTAAAAAGAGGGCAGCATGGGGGACTTTAAAGAGCGGACAAAGCGTGTAGCTGTGCCCCAGCAGGGGGGGATATAAAAAACTTACTAGAAGCAGAAGCATGAGGAATTTAGAGCCGTATGAGTAGTGAAAATGGGGGACTCCAGCACTGGAGGGATATAACACTTATAAAAGAGCAGCATGGGAGGACATTTGGGCTATACTGGAGTGTGCTGTGACTCAGACTGGGGGATATAAACTTACAAAAGAGCAGCTTGGGGACTTATAGACCCGTATGGCAGAGGAGCGTGACTCAGCACGGGGGGAGATATAAACCTTACTAGAGCAGAAAGCACTGGAGGACATTATAGAGCAGAAAGAGAAGTGTAGCTGTGACTCCAGCACGGGGGGAGATAAAACATTTAAAAGCAGAGTAGCATGGAGGACATTTAGAGCATCTGAGCAGTTAGCTGTGACCCCCGCACTGGGAGATAAACATTACTAGAGTTTCGCGTTCTCTGTGTCTCTCTCTACGTCTTTCTCATTCCCTTCTTATTCCCCCCCAACTCCTCTTTCCATAGACTTGTATGGGCATCTTGTAACCTTATCCTTCAGTAGCTGACATTCTATGTTGTCTCTCAAGATGGATTTGTAGCTTTTTTTCAGAGTGAAGGATGAGTTTGGGAAGGATTGGGGAAGAAATTAATCTGGTAAGGGAAGCATTTTCTCGAATATATATTACAAAGGTTTTTATATCCAATTGTAATATTTAGCTTTGCAAAGTGTATCATGAAGCTAGCGGCCATTTCACCAGTACTTGTGACGGTGTCTGACACTTCCTATAACTTCAGTTTCAAGTATTTAATCACAATTAACAACCAGCGCAAACACCTTAATCCGGGATAAAGAGATAGAGCTCTGTACTGACCGTATGGGAAGTCAGTCCTTGCAATCCACATTGGAACAAAGTCCGACCTCGACCGAACCTCCTCACCCTGCTGCAGCATTTGTGGAGACCCTGTCCCCTTACTCATGTAAGTATCCAAGTGGTCCAATTGTAAGTATCATTAGATGTAAATTTAACATATTTTAATATATTTCATAGTAATCTAATGCCTACTGCTATTTGATAACCCGCATGGTGTCAACTGTATATAAGGTCAAAACTTAAACACAGGAACACGCTGACCCTGAAAGATTCAATTCATTTTTCTTAATTGTAATAGCGCCCCCCCATTCTCTTCCTTATTAACCTCAGTTTGCTCCAGTTCCAAACACCGTGCTTTTTCTCCTCCTGTTGTTGCTCTCTTAGTATCTCATTGTGCTATAGTATACACTCACCGGCCACTTTATTAGGTACACCTGTCCAACTGCTGTTAACAAATTTTTCTAAACGCCAATCAAATGGCGGCAACTCAGTGATTTAGGCATGTAGACAGGTCAAGACAACTCCTGCAGTTAAACCCAGCACAGTATGGGAAGAAAGGTGATTTGAGTGCCCTTTTAACGTGGCATGGTTGTTGGTGCCATAAAAGGGGTGGTTGAGTATTTCAGAAAATGTGATTCCTGGATTTTAGCACAACCCTCCTAGGGTTTTTAGGAATGGTCCCAAAAAAAAAAAAACATCCAGTGACGGCATCCTGTGGGGGGAAATGCCTTGTTGTTCCCGAGGTCAAGGAGAATGGGAGACTGGTTAGCTGATAGAAAACAACAGTGACTCAAATAGCCACCCGTTACAACAAAGGGAGGCAGAAAGAGCATTTGAACGCACAGTCGTGAATTTGGGGCAGATGGGCTCAGAGCAGAAGCCACACGGTCCCACTCTTTCGTTAAAGAACAGGAAACTGAGGCTCCAATTTGCCCAAGTCATGGGAAAAATTGGAAGTAGAAGTTTGGGAAAAAAAACGTTGCCTGGTCTGATGAGTCTCGATTTCTGCTGCGAATTCGGATGGTAGGGTCAAAATTTGGCTCAACAACATGAAAGCATGGACCATCCTGCCGTATCAATGGTTCAGGCTGGTGGTGGTGGTGTCATGGTGTGGGGAATATTTTCTTGGCACTTTTTGGGGCCCCCTTGGGTGCCAATTGACATCGTTGCAACCCCTTTTGGGGAAATCTATGCCAGAAGAATTGAGGAGTTTAAAGGGCAAAAGGGGGCCCAACCGTTAAAAGCAGGGTTTGTACCAAAATAAAGTGGTCGGTGAGTGTAGATTGGAGTTGATAATTAACTGTATGTCCTCTCCCATAGATAAGTACATTAAACTGGAGGAAAAGTCTATAGGAATAATCACGTCACCTCTGTTATCAAAGATGAAGGAGGCGAAGTGATTGTGATAAATAACTTATGATAGTCTCACTGACTCAGATCCTGCACCATGTGTTTGAATGAATGGATGAATTGTATCTAGAAATCACAGAAGAAGCCTCTATACTTTAAAGCCATCTCTGGCATAATCCATGTTTTCAGTGACTTCTCTATGTATCGATGATTAGGAAACTCAGACACCTCGTATGTATCAAGCACTAGGATTTCCTTCTATAACTGGAGAACAAAAAGGTGTTAAGTTGTCTGGAAAAGGGGAAACCCCACTGTGAGCACCTGGACCAGGTGGACCAGTCTTGGGCTTCTTTTCAAGCAAAAAGGCAGAGAGAGTCAGAAAAAGTAAAGTTCAGAAGCTGAAGGATGGGCCCCAAGAATCATCTCCACTGGTGGGCCCTAAGAGTCAACTCCATTGCTGGGCCTGAATAATCAACTCCACTGGTGGACTCCAAGACTAAACTTCACTGGTGGACCCCAAGAATCAACTCCACTGGTGACCCCAAGAATCAATCCCCTGGGGACCCCCAGAATCATCTCCACTGGTGGGCCCCAAGAGGGCAATACATTGCGGGCCGAATAATCAACTCCACGTGGACCCCCCAAGAATAAACTTCATGGTGGACCCAAAAAAAAACCATGGTGGACCCAAGAATCAACTCTCTGGTGGGCCCAGAATAACTCCATGGTGGTTCCCAAAAAATCAAACTTTACTGTGGGCCCCAAAAATCCACTCCACTGGTGGACCCAAGAATAAACTCCATGGTGAACCCCCGATGAACTCCCCTGGTGGCCCAAGAATATCTCCCCTGGTGGGCCCCAAGAACAAATTCTCTGGTGGCCCAAGAAAAAAAAACCTCTGGGGGCCCCGAATTAACTCCCTGGTGGACTCCCAAAAATCAAATGCAAGGTGGATCCCAAAAATCATTCCCCTAGTTGGCCCCAAAAATTTTAAATCCCTGGTGGACCCAAAATCAACTCCCTGGGGCCCCAAGAACAAACTTCTCTGGTGACCCCAAGAAAAAACTCCTCTGGTGGCCCCAATAATTAACTCCACTGGTGGACTCCAAGAATCAAATGCACTGGTGGACTCCAAGAATCATCTCCACTAGTGGCCCCAAGAATTAACTCCACTGGTGAGCCCCAAGGATCAGCTCCACTAATGACCCCAAGAATCAACTCCCCTTTTGGGTCCCAAGAATCATCTCCACTGGTGGATCCCAAGAATCATATCCACTGGTGGGCCCCAAGAATCACTTCCACTGGTGGGCCCCATCAATAGAAAAGAAAAATTTATGGCTGTAGAAATGCAAAGATGCAAGAATTAAAACACTTAGCTGGTCATTATTGGGATTTAGGGCTGGTCATTAAATGGTTAAACTTGTTTTATTATACTCACACAGGAAAATGGTTAACATTATGTAACAAGGCCAAAGTCTTCCTGGTACACCAAGTGGTTTATCCTACATATGTGAAGAAACTGATTAAGCTTTCATGCACACATTACATATACAGTTACATATAGCTATTATATTCCTATACACCAAACTACACATGTCCTGGAAAAAATAAAATGTAGAGTTGTGTGATGTCAATGGCTCGGTCGGTGCCCACGTCCTTTGATTCTGATACATGCTATCACTCATCTGCTTCTAGGAATATAAAGACTCCTGTTGTTTGGCAATAGCATCATGGTACTTGATCACTTTTCCTGCAGTTTCCAATTATTCACTCTTCGGAAGGAAAGGATCTGTATCCAGCAGGTAAGTGTCTATTAGGAGGCAGCTTCAGACTTCGGTCAAAGCTAAATTTAACCTGGATTTCAGCAATATGATTTTGGTCATCCAGGATCGAAAATAAGCAAAAAAGATCAAACCTAACCTTGAGGGACATCTGGGGAACATCTAGAGAACGTCTATGGAACCACAGGGTTAGGTTTAGGGTCATGGTTAAGGTAAGAATAAGCCCAACCCATACTCCCAACATAACCCTGAGTTCCTCAAATATGCACATATGTTTCAAAGAGGCGTCTCAGATGTTGCATAGATGTTCCTCAAAAATTGCTTAGATGTTCCTCAGAGATGTCCCAGATATTACATAGCTGTGACCCAAATGTTGCATAGCTGTTACCCAAATGTTGTAAGATGTTCCCCAGATATGATCCGGAAATTGCATAGCTGTTACCCAAATATTGTAAGATGTTCCTCAGATATGTCCCAGATATTGCAAGGCTGTAACCCAAATGTTTCATAGCTGTTACCCAAATGTTGCCTAGTTATTCCCCAGATGCACCCCAGATGTTCCCCATATGTCTGGTTGGATTCCTATGCAGTTTTAAGCAATTTGCTGCTGTAGGTGCTTTCTAGAGTCCAGAAAGCAAAATAAAATTTCCCCCACAGACTTTAATGGGAATCGGGTTCAGGGTGTTCCAAACTTGAACAATGTGACAAACCTGAACAGATACACTAGCTATTGGAGCAACATTAGTGTCCATAGACTCCTATAGACTCCTCCTGCCCTACAGTCCAGTCCACAGACATAGAAGAGATTATTAGTAAGATTTCACACCACTAAAGACTGAGCTCTGCTGCTCTCCACTAAGCACTGGTGTAACATGGCCTAAAATTTATAGAGGATAATCTATTCAGTAGGAAAATCTTGTCCATGAAGGTAGCTTCCTTCTCCATTCTCATACACATCATCTATAGTCTATAGCATGCTTTTCAGATTTTTCAGTGAATACAGAGATACTGTAACAGGATAAATTACAAGGTTTATTAACTTTGTGTAAATTATACATCAGGATAAAAGAGCTTCCTCTGATCGGGATGTTTTATATACTCTCAATGTTATTCTGCACCAAACGCTAGGATTTGAAAGAAGACAAGATTATTTGCTGTTATCCA
>JAODAL010019896.1:62500-70842 GCA_025379985.1 Phyllomedusa bahiana | reverse complement strand
CGGTCACTGTGGCGGTGGGCGGAGCTCGTGGCCCGGAAATAAAAAGAAGGGAAGGAAAGAGGAGTGCCGGCGCTGCGGGGGGCAGGTTTTCCATCCCACGGGGGCAGCCCTGTTTGTCACCCCTTGCCCACATCCCGTCCCCTTAGGTGTCGGTCATTATGTAGACGGCCGCTCACCCCCCAAATTCTATCAAGTAACAGACAGGAGCTGTTTGAATCCGCGGCCGCTTCAGCGCTGACCCTCCGCCGCGCTCTCCCGTCAATTATAAGGCAAACATTGGGGAGACGGCGGAGCTTCGGCCGTGGAGTCGGGCGACCCCTTTAATATCTTGTTTCCTTTCCTCTTGCAGAGATTGAACAGGACAAGACCCGGTCGATGGGGAAGCCATTACTTGGCGGACCGTTCTCTCTAATTGATCACAATGGGCTCCCCAGGACGGACCAGCACTTCTTGGGCCAGTGGGTGCTGCTGTACTTCGGCTTCACACACTGTCCGGACATCTGCCCCGAAGAGATCGAGAAGATGATACAAGTCGTGGATGAGATAGGTAGATGATGGGGCAGTGGGGAACTGTGCGGTCACCCAGCTTTCCCAGACCCTGATGGGATGGGACTACATAACCTGACTGTTCTTCAGTTAGGAGCGTACGGCGGCCAAAAAAATGGGGGTTACCCCAATTTTCCCCAACCCCTGAGGGGAGGGGACTACATAACCTTTACTCCCTTTTTCAGAATCAGGGCTGTACGGGGCCAAATTTTTGGCGGTCACCCACTTTCCCAGACCGATGGGTTTTGTACACAAACCACTGCTTTTCAGTGTAAGAAAGCTGTACGGCGGCCAATTGGTTTCCCCCAGTTTTCCCCAGACCTTAAGGGGTTGAAAACTACAAAACCTGACTGCTTTCTTTTGAGGAAGCTTACTGGCGGCCTATTGGTGGTTCCCAGTTTTTCCCAGCCCCCGATGGGTTGAACATAACCTGACTGCTCTTCAGGATACAGAAGGCTGTACTGGCGGCCATATTGGTGGTTACCCAGTTTTTCCCAACCCTGTGGTGGGACTACATAACCTACTGTTTTTTCAATGGGAGGCTTACTGAGGCCTTTATTGGTGGTTCCCCAGCTTCCCGCCCCCGAGGGGATTGACTAAAAAATGACGCTCTTCATTAAGGAACTGTACTGGCGGCCATATTGGCGGTTACCCAGCTTTCCCAGACCCTGATGGGAGAACTCAAAACCACTGTTCTTCAGTGTAGAGGTAGCTGTACTGGCGGCCATATTGGCGGTCACCCAGCTTTCCCAGACCCTGATGGGATGTAACTACATAACCTGACTGCTCTTCAGGATACAGGAGGCTGTAATGGCGACCATTTTGCCCACCACCCAGCTTTCCCAGGAGCAGATGAAGACACCTCCGCTCTAGGCTTGGGAGGTACACGTGAGGTTTCGTTAGTAATCACGCCCTGTGTCACTTTTGCAGACGAGCTCAAAGCGGTTCCCAACCTGATCCCCGTGTTCATCACTGTGGACCCTGCACGGGACGATACAGCTGCAGTCGCCAGATACATTAAAGGTACGATGGGGATGATGGGGGTCTTACTCCATGAGGTCTAAATCTGACCCTTATAATAACTTCTCTTCTATGTAGAGTTCTCCCCAAAACTGGTGGGTCTGACCGGCACCCCAGGGCAGATCGAGCAAGTGGCCAAGGCGTACAGGGTGTACTTCAGCCCCGGCCCCAAGGATGACGACAGCGACTACATTGTGAGTGCGGCGGCCATGTCTGTGGGTGGAGGAGGGGTCTAAAAGACCACGCCTCCAGTATCGGGCTCCATGTGACCTTATCTCTGCCTCCCACAGGTGGACCATACCATTGTCATGTACCTGGTGGGACCCGACGGCAGCTTCGTAGATTATTACGGACAAAACAAGACGAGTACAGAAATCACGGCCTCCATAGCTGTTCACATGAAGCGATTCCAGCAGGCGAGATGATCGCGGCCTCCATCCCCACCCTGGACCGCACCACCTACTCCAGGCTGGCAGCGGCGGCCGTTTCACACTCACTCTGGACCCGCACCTTCTCCTCCCGGGTGGCAGCGGGCGCGCGTTCACACTCAGCTCTGGACCGCACCTTCTCCTCCAGGGTGGCAGCGGGCGCGCGTTCACACTCAGCTCTGGACCGCACCTTCTCCTCCAGGGTGGCAGCGGGCGCGCGTTCACACTCAGCTCTGGACCGCTTCTCCTCCTCCAGGGTGGCAGCGGGCGCGCATTCACACTCAGCTCTGGACTGCACCTCCTCCTTCAGCTGGCAGCGGGCGCCGTTTCACACTCACTCTGGACCGCACCACCTACTCCAGGCTGGCAGCGGGCGCGTGTTCACACTCAGCTCTGGACTGCACCTCCTCCTCCAGGGTGGCAGCGGGCGCGCGTTCACACTCAGCTCTGGACCGCACCTCCTCCTCCAGGGTGGCAGCGGGCGCGCGTTCACACTCAGCTCTGGACCGCACCTCCTCCTCCAGGGTGGCAGCGGGCGCGCGTTCACACTCAGCTCTGGACCGCACCTTCTCCTCCAGGTGGCAAACGGGCGCGCGTTCACACCAGCTCTGGACCGCACCTCCCTCCTCAGGGGGGCAGCGGGTGCGCGTTTACTCTCAGCTCTGGACCCCCATCTTCTCCTCCAGGTGGCAGCGGCGCGCATTCACACTCCCCTCTGGACCACACCTCCTCCTCCAGGCTGGCACGGGCGCGCGTTCACACTAGCCTCTGGACCGCACCTTCTCCCCAGGGTGGCACGGGCGCGCGTTCACAAATCAGCTCTGGGCCACACCTCCTCCCAGGGGGGCAGGGGCCGGGGGCGTTCACACCAAGCTCTGGGCCGCACCTTCTCCTCCAGGGTGGCAGCGGGGCCGCATTCACACTCAGCTCTGGACCGCACCCCTCCTTCAGGGGGGCAGAGGGCCGCGTTCACACTCAGCTCTGGACCGCACCTCCTCCCAGGCTGGCAGGGGCGCGCGTTCACACTCAGCTCTGGACCGCACCTCCTACTCCAGGGTGGCAGCGGCGCGCGTTCACACTCAGCTCTGGACTGCACCTCCTCCCAGGCTGGCAGAGGGCGCGCGTTCACACTCAGCTTGGACTGCACCTCCTCCTCCAGGGTGGCAGAGGGCCGCGTTCCATCACTCTGGACCGCACCCCTCCTTCAGGGGGGCAGGGCGCGCGTTCACACTCAGCTCTGGACCCGCTTCTCTCCTCCAGGGTGGCAGCGGGCGCGCTTTTACACTCACTCTGGACCGCACCTCCTCCTCAGGGTGGCAGCGGGCGCGCATTCACACTCGGCTCTGGACCGCACCTTCTCCTCCAGGGGGGCAGCGGGCCGCGTTACACTCAGCTCTGGACCGCACCTCTCCTTCAGGTGGCAGCGGGCCGCGCTTCACACTCGGCTCTGGACGCACCTTCTCCTCCAGGGTGGCAGCGGCGCGCGTTCACACTCAGCTCGGACCGCACCTCCTCCTTCAGGGTGGCAGCGGCGGCATTCACACTCGGCTGGACCGCAAACCCTTTTCCTCCAGGGGGGATGGGGGCCATTTTAACCAGCTCTGGACCGCTTCTCCCTCCCCAGGGGGGCAGCGGGCGCGGTTCCCAAATCAGCCCGGAACCCTTTTTCCCCCTCCGGGGGGCATCAGGGGCTTTTACTCTCGTCTGGGCCGCCCTCCTCCCCAGGGGGGGCCGGCGCCATTTACACTCGGTTGGCCGCACCCTTTTTCCTCCAGGGTGGGACGGGGGGCGATTCACCCCTCGGCCGGACCGCACCTTCTCCAGGTGGCAGCGGGCGCGCGTTACACTCAGCCTGGCCCCCACCCTTTTCCCCCAGGGGGGCACGGCTGCGCGTTCCCCTCAGCCGGACCCCACCTTCTCCTCCGGGTGGCAGCGGGCGGCGTCCACACTCAGCTCTGGACCGCACCTCCTATCCGGCTGGCAGAGGGCCGCGTTCCACTCCTCTGGACCGCTTTTTTGCTCCTCCAGGGTGGCAGCGGGGGGCCCTTTTACACTCCCTGACCGCACCTCCTCCCCAGGGTGGCAGGGGCGCCGTTCACACCAGCCTGGACCGCCCTTCTCCTCCAGGGGGCAGCGGGGCCCGTTCACACTCACTTGGACCCCACCTCCTCCTCCAGGGGGGCAGCGGGCCCGCGCCACTCGGCCTGGACCGCCCTTCTCCTCCAGGGTGGCAGCGGTGCGCGTTCACACTCAGCTCTGGACCGCACCTCCTCCTCCAGGGTTGCAGAGGGCGCGCGTTCACACTCAGCTCTGGACCGCTTCTCCTCCTCCAGGGTGGCAGCGGGCGCGCGTTCACACTCAGCTCTGGACCGCACCTCCTCCTCCAGGGTGGCAGCGGGCGCGCGTTCACACTCAGCTCTGGACCGCACCTCCTCCTCCAGGTTGGCAGCGGGCGCGCGTTCACACTCAGCTCTGGACCACACCTCCTCCTCCAAGGTGGCAGCGGGCGCGCGTTCACACTCAGCTCTGGACCGCACCTCCTCCTCCAGGGTGGCAGCGGGCGCGCATTCACACTCAGCTCTGGACCGCACCTCCTCCTCCAGGGTGGCAGCGGGCCCGCGTTCACACTCATCCTTTTTTTTTTTTTTTTTTTTTAAATTTTTTTATTATATATATTTAGTTAATTTGTAAATTATAAACCAGATTAAATGGAAACATTGCAAACGCTTGATTCTTCTACAGACGGAGTCCTGATCCCATCATTCTCTATAGTAGTTATATTCTTGTACATAGGAGCAGTATTATAGTAGTTATATTCTTGTACATAGGAGCAGTATTATAGTAGTTATATTCTTGTACATAGAGGGCAGTATTATAGTAGTTATATTCTTGTACATAGGGAGCAGTATTATAGTAGTTATATTCTTGTACATAGGGGCAGTATTATAGTAGTTATATTCTGTGCATAGGATGCAGTATATAGTAGTATATTCTTGTACATGGGGAGCAGTTTATAGTAGTTATATTCTTGTACATGGGGGCATTTTATTATAGTAGTTATATTCTTGTAATAGGGGGCAGTATTATAGTAGTTTTATTCTTGTAATTTAGACATTATTATAGTAGTTATATTCTGTACATAGGGGCAGTATTATAGTAGTTTATTTTCTGTCATAGGGGGCCGTATTATAGTAGTTATATTCTTGTACATAGGAGGCAGTATTATAGTAGTTAAATTCTTGTACATAGGGGGCAGTATTATAGTAGTTATATTCTTGTACATAGGAGCAGTATTATAGTAGTTATATTCTTGTACATAGGGGGCAGTATTATAGTAGTTATATTCTTGTACATAGGAGGCAGTATTATAGTAGTTATATTCTTGATATAGGGGCATATAGTTATGTTCTTGTACGTAGGGGGCAGTATTAAGTAGTTATATTCTTGGACACAGGAAGCATTATTATAGTAGTTATATTCTTGTACATAGAGGACAGTATTGTACATAGGGGGGCAGTATTATAGTATATTCTTGTACATAGGGGGCAGTATTATAGTAGTTATATTCTTGTAATAGGGAGCAGTATTATAGTAGTTATATTCTTGTACACCGGAGCAGTATTATAGTAGTATATTCTTGTACATAGGGGCAGTATTATAGTAGTTATATTCTTGTACATAGGGGCAGTATTATAGTAGTTATATTCTTGTACATAGGGGGCAGTATTATAGTAGTTAATTTTCTTGTACATAGGGGCAGTATTATAGTAGTTATATTCTTGTACATGGGGAGCAGTATTATAGTAGTTATATTCTTGTACATAGGGACAGTATTATAGTAGCTATATTCCTGGACATAGGGGGCAGTATTATAGTAGTTATATTCTTGTACATCGGGGCAGTATTATAGTAGTTATATTCTTGTACATAGGGGGCAGTATTATAGTAGTTATATTCTTGTATATAGGGGCAGTATTATAGTAGTTATATTCTTGTACATAGGGGCAGTATTATAGTATTTATATTCTTGTACATAGGGGACAGTATTAATAGAGTTTATTCTTGTACTTAGGGACGTATATAGTAGTTAATATTCTTGTACATAGGGAGCAGTATTATAGTAGTTTATTCTTGTACATAGGGACAGTATTATGTAGTTATATTTTTTTAAATAGAGGACAGTATTTTTGTAGTTTTATTCTTGTACATGGGGCAGTATTATAGTAGTTATATTCTTGAAACATAGGGGGCAGTATTATAGTAGTTATATTCTTGTACATAGGGCAGTATTATAGGTTATTCTTGTACATAGGAGGCAGTATTTAGTATTTTATAATTCTTGTACATAGCGGGCAGTATTATAGTAGTTATATTCTTGTACAAAAGGGGGCAGTATTTAAGTAGTTATATTCTTGTACATAGGGGGCAGTATTATAGTAGTTATATTCTTGAACATAGAGGGCATTTTATAGTAGTTGTTTTCCCTGTACATAGGAGCATATTAAAGTAGTTATTTTCTTGTACATAGAGCAGTATTATAATATTTATATTCTTGTACTAGGAGCAGAAATAAAATAGTTTATATTCTTGTACAAAAGGAGCAGTATTAAAATAGTTATATTCTTGTACGTAGGAGCAGTATTAAATAGTTATTTTCTTGTACTAGGGGCAGTATTATAGTAGTTATTTTCTTGTACATAGGGAGCAGTATTATAGTAGTTATATTCCTGTACATAGGGAGCACTATTATAGTAGTTATATTCTTTTACATAGGGGCAGTATTATAGTAGTTATTTTCTTGTACATAGGAGGAGTATTATAGTATTTATATTTTTTGTACAAAGGGGCAGTATTATAGTAGTTATATCTTGTACATAGGGAGCAGTATTTATAGTAGTTGTATACTTGTTGTACATAGGGAGCGGTATTATAGTAGTTGTATACTTGTACATAGGGGGCATCGCTCCATGTCGCCCACCCAGCTGGATCCTATGCCTGCAGTCAGGATGTCCTCTTCCTGTGTTGTCTGGTGAATCAGGCTTTTCTGATATTATTTCAGCTTTGGTTACATCATGTGGCCCTTTCTCGCCCGGTTCCTATTGATAGCTGCACATGTGGGTGTAACGGTCTAGTTCTGGTCCGGTCTTGCGCCTCCACAGTGTCATCCGTCTGTGATCCTCTGCCCTTTGAAGTCCATTCTTTGCAGGAACCCAAGAGATAGGATCCTCTTACTCACGGGACATCTGCTGCATTCTTAGGAGACCATGATTCTTCCTTCTATAAAAGGCCCACGGATCTTGTCTGTCAAAGTCACCGTGAAGGAGACGTCTCTTATTTGCTGCTTATGAGTCATCGGAGCAGGAAGACGTCTTGGCCGGACCCGTCCTGCGGCTTCATTAGACTGTTAACAGCAGCGGCTGCTAATTCTCTGCGGCCGCACTGTGTCCCCAGTGCTGATCGTCTGGCCGAGGGTGTCAATAAAGATACAGCAGAACTGTAAACGGGATAACCTGAGCGGCCATGTCTGGAGTCTCTGGCACCGCCCTGGGGCTTGCAGTGTGCTGCTAAGGCAATTTATGGTTGATTCCCTATAGTTAGATATTGTACATTTACTATATTAGTCCACATCCTTCTGGCCCCAGAGTGGAGCATCATGGAGTAACTTATATGATTAACTATATTGCTTAGTATTATTATTATTATAGATTTTAAAGCGCCATTGATTCCAGGGCGCTGTACATTTGAGTGGGTTACATACCATTACATAAGTCATTATCATTAACATACATTAACATAACGAGTACATGAGGGGGGGGGTTAATGACAATTGGACGACAGAGGGAGAGAGGACCTGCCGCGAGGGCACACAATCTTCAGGAGGGGGAAAGATGACAAGCGGTGTGGGCAGTTACGGGAAGTGTGTGTGTGCGTGCATGATGTATATGTATATATATATATATATATATATATATATATATATATATATATATATTATATACACACACACACATAATATATATACATAATATATATATATTTGTTTAAATAGATATTATGTATATAATATATTATGTGTGTGTGTATATATATAATATGTATATACATCATATTATGTGTGTGTTTTTGGTTATGTATGAATATATATATATGTGTGTGTGTGTGTGTGTATATATATACTTATAGTGTGTGTGTATGTATATATATATATATATATATTTATATAGTGTGTAGTGTGTAGTGGTATATTTTATATATGATATATTATATATTTATATAGTGTGTGTGTGTATATATTATTATATATATATAATATATATATAGTGTGTGTGTATATAATATATATAGTAT
>JAODAL010019896.1:0-57500 GCA_025379985.1 Phyllomedusa bahiana | reverse complement strand
ATGAGGGCAGTGTAATGACCGATAGTGACAGTAGGTTGGGAAATTGCTCATAATGCACCAGACAATCGCTCAACCTACAGTCACTCGGTATACTATTCTAGCAATTGGTTCACTTAGTTGGAAAGCGGGAGGTGTAAGAAACTGATAGTAATAGTACGTCAGAAATTACAATGCATCAATCGCTCAACTAACAGTTACTTATGTTATCATAGGAATTAGTTCACTTATTTGTGAATGGAGCAGCTTAAGAAACTGATAGTCACAGAAGGTGAGAGAAGTTCTTACTCTGCACGAGGTAATCGCTCAACTAACAATTCCTCAATATTTTATTATAGGAATTGGTTTACTTAGATGTGAAGGCATTGTAAGAAACTGATGGTAACAGAAGGTTGGGAAATTGCTCATAACGCACCAGACAATCGCTCAAGTGATAGTTACCAAGTGTGTTATGTAAGGAATCAGTTTACTAAGTTGTAAAGAGGGCAGTGTAATGACCGATAGTGACAGTAGGTTGGGGAATTGCTCATAACGCACCAGACCAATCGCTATAAGTGATAGTTACCAAGTGGTTATGTATAGTGAATCAGTTTATTAAGTTGTTATGAGGGCAGTGTAATGACCGATAGTGACAGTAGGTTGGGGAATTGCTCATAGTGCAATTCCCTCATCTCTTCTGCCCAGGAGTTGTCTTGCTTCATGCGTCTCAAGCCCGTTCTAAGCCGCCCGGGTAATGTTTCCCGGATTTCGGCAGCTGGCATCTACCCATTGTCTCCGTCCAGACCTTACCTCCTTCCTGAAGGAGCCCCGTGCTTTCATTCACATGGCATGTGGCATTTGGACCAGATGGAAGAGATTTAAGCACAAATGTCAAGGAGGTCTGAGCAGGGGTCAGCTGGTCTATATCAGGGTGGCACGCGGTGGGCATGGGGCGGCTGTGCCACATATAGCTGCTGGATTTCTGCTTTTATGGCCTGTATCGCCCTGGGGCGGCTTGGTCTGATTTCACACCGGGAGCTGCAACCTCATTCTGGATTTAGGGACAGAAAAGCTGATTTCAGAGGGGTTGTCTCACCCCAGCATAAGCCACCAAGCTCCGATAGAGACGGCTCCAGTCTGTACAGGGAAGTGGTCGGGACTCTCCCATTGAAATCAATAGGTCTATGGTGGGAGTCCCCCTTTAAGGAATATTCCTGGACATTGTGATGGAGCCAGAAGTATTGGGGCTGCCCCTTGCCATACTGTATACAGAGGTCTGTGGTAAGGGGCAGCTCCTGGCACTATGTCCTGTGCCCCGAATTCAGAGGGGTGATTCTTTACAGCACCGCCCTGTGAGGGATGACCGCTGGAGGCTGCCCACTATCCTGGCCTCAGATGGGCCCCTCTGCTATAGCCACCAACATCACCCAGGGCGGGTACGGACTGCCCCTCGCCCCACTCATCCCATATCATGTCAGGGTAACAGTGAGGGCTCAATAGGGGGGTAGAGGACCACCATTCACCCCATGCCTGCCAGTGTGGACTGGTAAGTAAAGTTATGGGTTATCGGGTGCCCTGATACTGATGGGCTCTTCAATTCATCAGACTACCAAAGACTTGCTGACGTCTTCCTGACACTGAGCTGTATCATCCAGCACTCCACCACCACAGGACACTGGCTGCCTTAGATATGGAGGTCTGGGCGGTTATGGGGACCCTATGGCTGGATCCCTGAACCGCTTGGGAAATCATGGTGGGGAGCTGGAACACTTTCTGCACTTGTCTAAATTTACTGTCACACATGCTGCCCCGCTACTATTCCTCATACTACTACTGCTCCTTATACTGCTACTACTCCTACTACACCTGCTCCTACTCCTCAAACTACTACTCAAAGTATTACTCCTTATTCTACTACTCTTCATACTATTCCTCATGCTACTACTGTTTCTTATTCTACTACTCCTTATACTGCTACTACTCCTCCGTCTCCTCAAACAACTACTCAAAGTTATAATCCTTCTTCTAATACTCTTCATGCTATTCCTTATTTTACTACTACTATTACTCATACTACTACCACTCCTTATACTGCTACTACTCTTCATACTATTTCTCGTACTTCTACGACTCCACATACTACCATTCATCATACTACTACTCATATTACTCCCACTACTATTCCTCCTACTACTCCTATTACTCATACTACTACCACTCCTTATACTGCTACTACTCTTCATACTATTCCTCGTACTTCTACGACTCCACATACTACTACTCATATTACTCCCACTACTATTCCTCCTACTACTCCTTATTCTACTACTACTCCTGTTCCCCATACTACTATTCATATTACTCCTACTACTACTTATTCTACTCATTACACATACTACTACTCCTATTACTCATACTACTCTTTATATTACTACTACTCCTTATTCTACTATTATTCATACTACTACTCTTTATACTACTACTGCTCATATTACTACTTCTAATCATATTACCTCTTATACTACTACTCATTGTTTTTCCTCCTATTACTCATACTACTACTACTACTTATACTACTACTATTACTCCTCATATTACTTCTACTACTACTGCTATTACTCATACTACAAAATCTTCTTAACTATTTACTATTACTCCTCATTTTCCCTACTATACGCTTTTATCAAAATACTACTACTTCTTATAATACTATTACTCCTCATATTACTTCTACTACAAATGCTTTTTACTCTACTATACTATTTTCTTATATTTACTACTTTTTTATTTCCTATTTTTACTTCTACTCCCTCTGCTATTACCCCTTACTAATTACTTCTTATACTCCTACTTTTACTCCTCATTTTACTTCTACTACTATGCTTTTTACTTTTACTACTATACTTTTATACTACTACTATTACCCCTTTCATTTATTCTACTACTATTTTCTTATTTTTACTATTTTTTACTCCTCATATTACTTTATATTTGCTTTTAAACTCTTACAAACCCCTATTTACTTCTTAACTATTTTACTATTACTCCTCATATTACTTCTACTACTGCTATTACTCATACTACTACTACTTATACTACTACTTTTAAATCCCATTTTTCTTTTTACTTTTAAATCATTCTCAACTCGTTTTTCTACTGTTTCCTCCTCTTAAAAACGCTTTGGGGTATTTTTCAATAAATGTCCCGGGCCCCGCTTCCCTCAGTGGGGGGGGGGCATAGAAATGCATTACTTGCGCCGGTGTAACCCCGCGGGGTAATTAAACCTGCCCTTTAAACCCCCCGGGGGCGTACTTTTCCCGTTTCGTATTTTAACCCCCGCGGGGAGGGAGGCTTTAATCATAGCTCTCTATGAGAACTGTGTATAAAGGGTGATTTGGGCGTAATCTTGGCTGGGTATTAGAGCGCAAATTTTGACGCGAAAGGGCCCCAAAAAAATTTTTCCCCCGGGGTGAACATAGCCTTTTATACTCTCCTCCCTCCTCCTTCTCTAGGGCTGCTTGTTCCTGCTCCGTTGGGTAATGATTTCCTCCCCAAACATCAATGCTCCCTCTATGTCTGTAGACAGAAGTGCAGTCGAGCCCCGCTGCGGGGGACCATTGACGTGGAGCGGTAGCGCGCCATCTCCTCCGCTGCGGGGGACCATTGACGTGGAGCGGCAGCCCCTCTCACCGCGCCGTCTCCTCCGCTGCGGGGGACCATTGACGTGGAGCGGTAGCGCGCCGTCTCCTCCGCTGCGGGGGACCATTGACGTGGAGCGGCAGCCCCTCTCACCGCGCCGTCTCCTCCGCTGCGGGGGACCATTGACGTGGAGCGGTAGCGCGCCGTCTCCTCCGCTGCGGGGGACCATTGACGTGGAGCGGTAGCGCGCCGTCTCCTCCGCTGCGGGGGACCAGTGGCGTGGAGCGGCAGCCCTTCTCACCGCACCGTCTCCTCCGCGGCGAGGGACCATTGACGTGGAGCGGCAGCCCCTCTCACCGCACCGTCTCCACTGCGGGGGACCATTGACGTGGCGGTAGCGCCCCCGTCTCACTCGCTGCGTTGACCCTTCCTTATGTGTCCGGACATAACTTCCCGAAAGTTAGAACACGGAGTCAGGACCGGCGACTCCCCATAATTAGTCCCTTCCCCACAGGTTTCCCCAGAGCCCTTTTAAAATCCGTGCTGGAGAGGGGCCCATTCTATTCAGCACGAGTGCTAATCCGCTGGTAACAACATAATCAGCGCTGGGTGCTGCACGGAGAGGAGGAGATCACAGGTACAGATATCGGGCCTCATTTATCCCAAATGTAGTAAGGGGAAGGTTGCCCATAGCAAGGCTATTTTCCCAAAAGGCTTTTTTTGGCGCGATAATCAAAAGAACATTTGGTTTTGCACATCAAAAAAATTTGTTTAAAAAAGGACAAATGCACTTGGTGGGGCAGCAATTTTTTATATATATTTATATATATAATATAAAAAAATTTTTAATATTCAAATTTAAAAAAAACAGTGGCACACTTGGGCTAAGAAACTATAAAAAAGGGACATAGGAATTTGGGAAAAAGCATTACTGCTAACTAGAATAAAAAAGGAAAGAAAAATTTTGAGGTTCTTAGTTCCCCATTTTCCCCAAAACTGTTAAGCCCCCCCTCAAATGCAGGTGGGTCTCGCTATGTGTGCATTTGTGCCTTTTTTTAAACAAAGTTTTTTGATGTGCAAAACCAAATGTTGTTTTTGACTTTATGTAGGGAGGAGTGGCGGCCTCCATTTTGGTTTTTCCCCCACCCACCTTTAGGTTTTAAATCAGTCCCAGTATGCTTTTTGAAGCAGGTATCTTCCTCCGTGAAGGTGCTGGTCTAAAAGGGGCCCAAAATAGAGAGGTAACTTTGCGAGGACCCACCTGCTTTGGGGGGCCCCCCTTGAATTTTGGGAGGGGGCTTAAGCATTTTTGACCAAAAGGGGAAAACTAAAAACCCTCAAAATTTTTTTCATGCATCCCTGTTAGCAGTAAGCTTTTTCCAAAATTCCTGTCCCTTTTGATGTTTCTTTGTCCCAAATGTGCCACTGTTTTTTTGAATATTGTATATATTGCTGCCCCAACAGTGTGCATTAGTGCTTTTTTTAAAAAAGATTTTGAGTGAAAAACCAAATGTTTTTTTTGACTTTTTGGGGAGGGTGGCGGGGCTCCATTTTGGTTTTTTCACCCCACCCCCTTCTCCGGTTTTAAAAATCGGCAGTGTGTTTGAAGGGTATCTTCGCTCGTGAAAATGTGTGGTTGAACAGGACCAATAGGAGGTAACAATAGCGTAGGACCCCCTGCATTTGGGGTCCCCCGAAAATTTTGGGGGGTGGCTTTAAACATTTTTGGCCAAAAGTGTGGAACTAAGAACCTCAAAATTTTTTTCCCTGTTCCCCCGTTAGCATAAACTTTTAAAAAATTCCCATGCCTTTTTTAGTTTTTTTAGTATAGTGTGCCACTGTTTTTTGAATTTAAATATATTTTGGCGCGCATTTCACCGTGTATTGCGCGTTATATGCAGCGCAATGCACGCCGCAATAATGGTAATCCATAACTCTCATAGAGTACAAATCAGCGCGTCACTCCCCAAAAACCCGGGGTATTGCGGGGCGTTTAAAAATTTGCGCAATATTTCCCTTGGAAAGGGCCTGTCCCACAGTGTGAAAATGTTGCAGCAGCTTTTTGGGGCGGGTGTAAAATGGCCGTGCGGGCCACAGTGGTTTCACTCGCGTCTCTTTGGGTTTGCCCGTTCTTGGCAGCGTTTAGACGGCGAGACATTCTAACGGGTGGAGGTCAGAGATCTGCCTCAGGACAGTGCACCTCGCTATGGTGCACACAGTCAACGCCGAAACAATACGCTGTGTACACCCCCCTCCCCCCTCAACAGTAAAATTCTGTGCTGCCCATGGCAACCAATCAGAGCCCAGCTCTCATTCCTCATACTGCTGCGGAAAGGGAAGGCCAAGCTCTGATTGGTTGCTATAAGCCTCACTGAACAACACTATAACAAAGAGCAACCAATCAGAACTCAGCTTTCACTTTTCCACAGCAGTATAAAGAGGAAAGCTGAGCTCTGATTGGTTGCTGTGAGCCCTGCTTGGTTGTAATGAGTTCTGACTGGTTGCTATGGGCTCTGATTGGTCGCTCTGGTTGCTATGGGCTCTGATTGGTTACTATGAGCTCTGATTAGTGAATGGCAGGGGATCGGTAAGGTGAGTAATACAGGAGAGGTCCCAGGAGCACAGAGCGCTTCAGGAGCGGAGAGATCTCAAGAGAGACTGGGAATCACATAGAAAATAAAGCAGGGTCACCCCAGCAGCGCAGAGTACTTCAGGAAAGGAGTGTCCTGCTTTTGAGAGCGGCCAGAGACTGGCAATCACAGAATAAAGCAGGGTCACCCCAGCAGCGCAGAGTACTTCAGGAAAGGAGTGTCCTGCTTTTGAGAGCAGCCAGAGACTGGCAATCACAGAATAAAGCTGGGTCACCCCAGCAGCGCAGAGTATTTCAGGAAAGGAGTGTCCTGCTTTTGAGAGCAGCCAGAGACTGGCAATCACAGAATAAAGCAGGGTCACCACAGCAGCACAGAGTACTTCAGGAGAGGCAGTTGCAGATAGTGTGAGTGGCCACAGACTGGCAATCACACAGAGAATAAAGCAGGGTCACCCCAGCAGCGCAGAGTACTTCAGGAGAGGCGGGTGCAGATATTGTGAGTGGCCACAGACTGGCAATCACATAGAGAATAAAGCAGGGTCACCCCAGCAGCGCAGAGTACTTCAGGAAGGGAGTGTCCTGCTTTTGAGAGCGGACAGAGACTGGCAATCACATACATTATAAAGCATGGTCACCCCAGCAGCGCAGAGTACTTAAGGAGAGGCGGGTGCAGATATTGTGAGTAGCCACATACTGGCAAACACATAGAGAATAAAGCAGGGTCACCCCAGCAGCGCAGAGTACTTAAGGAGAGGTGGGTGCAGATATTGTGAGTAGCCACAGACTGGCAAACACATAGAGAATAAAGCAGGGTCACCCCAGCAGTGCAGAGTACTTCAGGAAAGGAGTGTCCTGCTTTTGAGAGCGGACAGAGACTGGCAATCCTAAAATAAAGCAGGGTCACCCCAGCAGCGCAGAGTACTTCAGGAAAGGAGGTGTCTGTGTTTAGAGTGGTCAGAGATGGGCAATCACATACAGAATAAAGCAGGGTCACCCCAGCAGCGCAGAGTACTTCAGGAGAGGCGGGTGCAGATATTGTGAGTGGCCACAGACTAGCTTACTCAGTGGAATGTGTGAGGTCCCCAGCAGCACAGAGCGTTTCAGGAGAGGGATGTGTTGCTCTTGTGTAGTGGCCTTTATACTTATGTGGTGATGTTATGGAGGAGAAGGCTCCATGTGACTGGAACAGTTTTCTTCCCCCTCTAGGATTAGGAGAGGACTTGGCACCAATTGGCTGGAGCAGCTTAATGGAGGAACAGGTGAGGGTCCCGCTCTGAGGCGGCCGGGGTGGGGGCCCCGCGGCATTGTCCCCGAGGTATTGGGCCATGATATCATCTTCCTTCAGAATCTCTTCTAAGGATGGATTCTGTGGCTCCTAAATCTCTGATGTCCAAAAGTGGAGCCTCTGGGGGCCCTGACCTCTGTGCTATCTCCTGCTGGCATTGAGGGTTGGGCTGCAGGAGGACATACCCCGGGGACAATGCCTGGCATTTGGGATCAAAGTTTAGCTTTAAAGTCTTCTTGGCACCGGGAGGCGAGCGCCACGTATGTGCAGCTTTCTACAAGCTCCTCAACAATTTTGGACTTAGAGAAAAGTCTCCAGGGCTTATTCCTATTGAGCACGGATAGCCGCACGTTCACACTCGTGTGTGTGTGTGTGTGTGTGTGTGTGTGTGTGTGTGTGTGTGTGTATGTGTGTGTATGTGTGTGTATGTGTGTGTATGTGTGTGTATGTGTGTGTATGTGTGTGTATGTGTGTGTATGTGTGTGTGTGTGTGTGTGTGTGTGTGTATATATATATATATTATACAGTATCCTTGGAATCCGTAAAACTGCAGCTCTCAAGCGGTTGGGAAACTACATCTCCCATCATGCATTTATATCTATAACAATGAGAATGATGGAAGTTGTAGTTTGAGGATGCCTGGCTTAGAGCAATGAGTGATAAGAGAGAGCAGGGGGATAGATGGTCGTGACCAGCCTCCTGGACCTGGTTACCTACTTATCCACCATACAGTACCCTTTACTGTTTACTTAGCTGAATGACAAGCTTTCAAATTCTATCACTAGAGATAAGACTCTGCAGGAGGTGACTCACTATGGACAGACAACAGTTTAGAGCAGGCTTCCTCAAACTGCGGCCTTCCAGCTGTTGGGAAACTACAACTCCCATCATGCATTTATATAATCTATAACAGTGGGAATGATGGGAGTTGTAGTTTCCCAACAGCTGGAGGGCCGCCGTTTGAGGGGGCCTGCTCTAGCGGCTGCACAATCAGAGCGGCTTCTGTTCCTGGTTGGACAGATGCAAGTTCTATGAAGACCAAGCAATTGGCTGCTTGCCCTTAATTATAAGGTCCCCTGGACTTGGGTCCTCCTCCGCCACCTCATACCTTGACATAGGTGGCATCAGATCTAAGGACTGGCGAAGCGTCATCATCACGTATGTGGACAATTGGTGGATACCAGCGTCCCCCAAGATGCTTCTCCTAAACCTCCCTGATTGCACTCTGCTCTCTAGCAGCACGGCCTCATCGTGAATTGGGGGAAGCCACATGTTCCCCCAGGGGCCTCAGAGGTTTATCATATGTTCCGAAAAGATGACTATAGAAGGGTATCCCCACCATAGACTTTGATGGTGTATCGATAGGATATGCCACCAGAATGCCCGAGCTGCCGTCAGACCTTGAGGGCATTTCCAATGGATATTTCAAAGAGGTGACTATAGAAGACCATAGGATTTGATGGTGTTTCGATAGGATATGCCACCAGAGTCCCAAGATGCCGTCAGACCTTGAGGGCATTTCCAATGGATATTCCAAAGAGGTGACTATAGAAGACCATAGACTTTGATGGTGTATCGATAGGATATGCCCCCAGAGTGCCCGAGATGCCATCAGACCTTGAGGGCATTTCCAATGGATATTCCAAAGAGGTGACTATAGAAGACCATAGACTTTGATGGTGTATCGATAGGGTATGCCACCAGAGTGCCCGAGGTGACTTTGAGGGCATTTCCAATCGATTGACCATCAAGGTGCATGGTGGGAACACCTCTACCCTCCCGCCATAGATTTCCCGTCAGCCCCCTTGGTTGACGGGAGTGCTGGGCCTGATGGTTGTTACCATAGACCAGGGGTTCCCAAACTCCAGTCCTCACACCCTACCAACAGGTCATGTTTTCTGAGCTTTCCTGAGCATTGCACAGGTGATATAATTATTGTCAGTGCATTCTGTGGGAGATCCTGAAAATATGACCTGTTGGTGGGTCCTGAGGACTGGAGTTTGGGAACCCCTGCCATAGACCACCACACAATGGCTCAATGAAGGCCACACGAACCTGGTGACTGTGCCATCGATCCTTTGGCACCAATGACCTTTACCGAGTGAGGTGAAACTGCGACCCCAGTGGGTTGGACAAAAAGAGCTCCTAGAAGACTCGCAGAAGATTCCGGAGAGGGTTTGTCTACACATTGGAGGACAACACTCAACACGGTGTTGGAGGTGCAGTTCCTTGGGCCCTCGGGCCCTTTTGTAAAAGGAGGCCCAGATCCTTGGGCCCTTTGGCCCTTTTGTAAAAAGAGGCTCAGTTCTTGGCCCTTTGCCTTTGTAAAGGGCCCAGTTCTTGGGCCCTTGGGCCCTTTTGTATAAGGAGGCCCAGTTCCTTGGGCCCTCGGGCCCTTTTGTAAAAGGAGGCCCAGTTCCTTGGGCCCTCTGGCCCTTTTGTAAAAGGAGGCCCAGATCCTTGGGCCCTCTGGCCCTTTTGTAAAAGGAGGCCCTGTTCCTTGGGCCCTCTGGCCCTTTTGTAAAAGAGGCTCAGTTCTTGGGCCCTTGGCCTTTTGTAAAAGAGGCCTGTTCTTGGGCCCCTCTGGCCCTTTTGTAAAAGGAGGCCCAGATCCTTGGGCCCTCTGGCCCTTTTGTAAAAGGAGGCCCAGATCCTTGGGCCTTGCCTTTTGTAAAGGAGGCCGATCTTGGGCCTTGCCCTTTTGTAAAAGGAGGCCCAGATCTTGGGCCCTCTGGCCCTTTTGTAAAAGGAGGCCCAGATCCTTGGGCCCTCTGGCCCTTTTGTAAAAGGAGGCCCAGTTCCTTGGGCCCTCTGGCCCTTTTGTAAAAGGAGGCCCAGTTCCTTGGGCCCTCTGGCCCTTTTGTAAAAGGAGGGCCAGTTCCTTGGGCTCTTTTGTAAAAGAAGGCACCACCACCCCCAACTTGCTTCCTAGTCAAGTTGGGGGTGCCCATCACAATGAGATCCCATAGCCTGGCACCTGCAGTGCACCAGAGAGGCCTCCAATATGTGGCAACTCGGAGCCATTCATCTCGCCCTGCTTCATTTTGCCTCTCAGCCTAGAGGGTAGGCCGTTAGAGGAGTGCAGAGCTGATGCATCAACAAGTGGAAGGTACTTAAAAGGGGTTTTCTCACTACAATGATTGGCTTGTAACGTGTAGGAACAGATAACCAAAGACTTTTTTCTAAATACATTGCTTTGTATATTTTTCTTTGGTCAGGAGATAAAAGAGATTTTATTTACTCTTATAGCTCACAAATTTCTGGTTACAACCATCTCTCTCGCCCACTTGTCCCTCATTCTTCGGTCAAAAGGAGAGAAAAAAAACAAAGAGGGGGCGCTCTGTGTGAAGTACAGTAAAAGCAATATACAGCAAGTGAAATCCAATAGGTATGCTCACCTAGAGATGTTGTGCGTTTTATTATAGAGGCACAACACTCGTATGTGCTTGATTGGCTCTATCCGAGCCTCAGAATGGCAGCCGCTGGTTCCACACTCCGGAGCCGAAAATGCAGCAACGGGCGCAAGCAGTGGATGAATGCAGAAAAACCAACTCGGCGCCCAGTTCTAGGATAAAGACCTTCCCTCGAAGACGAGGTTATTGAACCCCTGAAGCCGAACGCCTGAAAAGTAGGTAATGACCAGAATATTTTTTTTTAGTTTTGGCCTCCTTGCGTTTCAACAGTTGTAACTTTTTTATTTTTTTAATGACGCAGTTGGATGAGGCCTCGTTTTATTCGAGACAAGTTCTACTTTATGGGGGAATAGTTTAAGTTCACTTATAAATAATTGCAGTATTTTTATTTTTTATTTTTTTTTTTTACACCATTCACATTTCACACTTAATAACTTGTTAGATTAATTCTAAAGGTTATTACGATAGTGTGGATACCTAATATGTGTAGGTTTTTTTGTGCGTGTAATTTATGCATAATTATTTTTTATCAAATTTTATTTATTTTTTTTTTCTTTTTTTTTTAATCCCATGAAGGGAGAACTGTTACATTTTATTTTTTTTTACACTTAGTAATGTATTCATATATGCTAATACATTATAATCTGTGTCAGTCTGAAACAGGCAGTGATTAGGACAGCACACAGTGTGTCCTGGTCTTTGGCTTCTTACACAGACAGCTCTGGGGCTACTCTAGGTCCCCAGAGCTGACTGTGCAGCCGTTCCCCGGGCTCTGTCGGGTCCCCGGGTGTTCCGATCACCCGACAGAGCAGGGGAACCCTTTGATTGCGCTGCGGTAATGCACCGCCGCAATTAAAGGGTTAAAGCACCGGGGTGCAGAGGTTTCCGCCACTCTCCAATGCTCCCAGGGGATGCTCTGGGATCAGGGCTGTGTAGTACAGTGTGTAGTACAGCCCCGATCCCAGTGCAATTGTGGCACCGGGCGCCACAAACCCCGATGTCTGCAGACGAACAACCCGCACCAGCCGACGTCTTAAGTCGGCGGGCAGTCGTTAAGGGGTTAATGTAAAGGTTATTTATTCTGTAAAAGAAAGTTCAGTGAGCAAAGGGTATTAAACCTTTTTTACTTTAAAGCACTCCAAAGTAACGCGTTTCACGCTGTGACACAGCGCTTCATTAGACACGAGTGATCACTCTGACTATGGTGAGTCTTCTCTCTAGTAGCCGACTTTAGCTAAGTAAACACTCTTTAGAGCCCTGCAGCCTGAATACTGTGCTTTACAAAACTCTTGCACTCGTCGGTCAGTGTAATGGAATAGCTAGGAACAGCAGGCTGATGTGTCCCCCAGTTGCCAGGAAGTGTGAGTCTGAAGTTGGCAGCGGCTTTGTGAAACAGTATGGTGAGAAAACCTGTTTAATCTTATCCCCTTCTGAAGGAAGTTGTGAACAGAGAAGAACCCAGCCCCTCCATCAGCAGGGACCTTGCACTATGGTGTCTTAACGGGGTAGGACTCTTCCGGGGGAATAGTTAGATCTCATGGCGAGGGGTGCAAGGGGGAGACACGGTTTTTGGAAGGATTTCCCATTAGATGCCCTGTCCATACCGGGGAGGTTCTCGTGGGTTCTTTCCTCCAGTTTCTATGATAGAAGGGGTATGATAAAAAATTGGACTCCGGGGTTGACCTTGTTGACATCATTACCCTCACTGGATTGTGCTCTCCACTCTTGAACTTGGGGGAGCTGGACCGCAGATTCACCTTCCTATTGGCCACTACTTGGGACAAATGCAATTGGAGAAGCTAAGGCCTTATCTGACCACTATAGATTTTGTTAAGGTACCTGCCCCCTGGGTATTTTTTTAGCTCCTGAATTCTTTTGTTCCCTAGTTTCCAATATTTTGCTGCAAATTAAGGCATTGATTTCTATTGTTGATCAGTTTAGCTCCAGCAGAATAGTGAGCGCAGCTCTGGAGGATAATACAGGATGTAACTCAGGATCAGTACAGGATAAGTAATGTATGTACACAGTGACTGCACCAGCAGAATATGAGTGCAGCTCTGGAATAATACAGGATGTAACTCAGGATCAGTACGGAAAAGTAATGTATGTACACAGTGACTGACCAGCAGAATAGTGAGTGCAGCTTGGAGGAAAATACAGGATGTAACTCGGGATCAGTACAGGATAAGTAATGTATGTACACAGTGACTGCACAGCAGAATAGTGAGCGCAGCTCTGGAGGTTAATACAGGAGAAAATAAGGATCGGTACAGGATAAGTAATGTATATACAGTGACTGCACCAGCAGAATAGTGAGTGCAGCTCTGGAGGATAATACAGGATAAGTAATATAATGTGTCTAGCGCTCTGTATTGAATGGCGATGTGTGAGACCCGGATGCCACAGCATTACAGATCTGGATAGAGTGCAGGACGGACATGGAGTGGGGGATTCATTTTTGAGGACAGACTGGAATGGATGTTAATGAGAATCTGCTCCTTGCACTCGTCGCGGTCCGTAATGGGTGGGCGCTGCCTCAGTGAGATTTGCAGTCAGAGGCTCCACAGCTACAAGTTTCAGCAGTTTACTTACTATGGGCAACATGTCCCGACTCGCCAACGCCAGTTTTTTTTGTTCTAATTTTTTGGCAGACATTTTTTGATTTCCATATTCTTGTTGTAAATGAACTGGTAACACCAAAACTAGAACGCATTATACGCCGGGAACGACACTTTTAATGCGCCTAAATTGGTGCACTGTGTGCCCCGTCGCGAAAATGAACTCGATAGCGCATAAATTTTACTACCAATGATATGCTATGTGCCAAGTGTTTAGGCAATGCCCCTTTTTTGATTGCAATGCCTCCTTTTTGATGCAATGCCCTTTTTTGATGCAATGCCCCTTTTTGATGCAATGCCCCTTTTTTGATGCAATGCCCCTTTTTTTATACGATGCCCCCTTTTTTTATAGATGCGCCCTTTTTTGATGCGATGCCCCTTTTTTTTTTATGGGGATTGCCCTCTTTTTTTGATATGATGCCCCTTTTTGAATGCGATGCCCCCTTTTTTTGATGCGATGCCCCCTTTTTTGATGCGATGCCCCCTTTTTGATGCGATGCGCCCTTTTTTGATACGATGCGCCATTTTAGGCGCATTTTTAAATAATCTATGCAAGGTGTACCTGGGCGCCAATTTTTAGAAGTATGGACTTTCAGGCGCACTTTAACTGATTTAAAAGGCTTAAAAAAATAGATACGCCACTTTTCGGACATGTCGCCCTAAGTCGTGTACCCCACCAGTGACCCCCTATGGGTTCTGATGTTGCTCATATGATAACACATGGCCCTGTGCGGCCGCTGTAGCCAATACCTGCAGGGAGCGGGCACATTACCAGGCAGATTAATCCCATATAATCCCAGTGCCGGCCACGTTCCCACCAGTGACAGACACAACTGGGCAGACATAGGCCGTGTTCACAGCGGATTATTCACCACATTGGAGGAATGTGAATATGGGCTACAGACACCCCGACATAGGCGAGAGCGGCCCATAGACCTCAATAGAGCACACGTTTGTGAAATGTACACGCTCTCTGTGCACACAAAGTGTATAGCAGCCTGAAATCGAGTACACGTATCCTAAGTGAAAAAAACGCTGAGATTCTAAGTTCACACGTTTGATCAAAAAAATGCTTAAGCCACCCCCGGCTTACAACGGAATCTCAAGGCAGGTGGTCCTACTCTATCCTTACCTCTCGATAGAGCCAAATTCAGACTTGCCACCGGGTCAACCGACCTCCATTATCCAGAGAGAAAAATAAAAAAACACAAACCTTGCACGCATACTGCACTGATATAACAGCCTGTGAAAGTGGGCGGGGTGCAGGAAACCAAAATGGAGGCATCCCTTCCTCCCTTTATATAGATTAAAAGCAATATACGCCAAATACAACGTATAGTTCTGCACAAAAAAACATTTCTGAAAAACACAATGCGATCCTGGGTTCGCAGGGTTGCGGCATATATATATACAGTCATATGAAAAAGATTGGGCACCCCTATTAATCTAAATCATTTTTAGTTCTAAATATTTGGGTGTTTGCAACAGCCATTTCAATTTGATATATCTAATAACTGATGGACACAGTAATATTTCCGGATTGAAATGAGGTTTATTGTACTAACACAAAATGTGCAATATGCATTAAACCAAAATTTGACTGGTGCAAACATTTGGGTCCCCTTATCATTTTATTGATTTGAATTCTCCTAACTACTTTTTACTGACTTTCTGAAGCACAACATTGGTTTTGTAACCTCACTGAGCTTTGAACTTCATAGCCAGGTGTATCCAATGATGAGAAAAAGGTATTTAAGGTGGCCAATTGCAAGTTGTTCTCCTATTTGAATCTCCTGTGAAGAGTGGCGTCATGGGCTCGTCAAAACAACTCTCAAATGATCTGAAAACAAAGATTGTTCAACATAGTTGTTCAGGGGAAGGATACAAAAAGTTGTCTCAGAGATTTAACCTGTCATTTTCCCACTGTGAGGAACTTTAGTGAGGAAATGGAAGACCACAGGGACAGTTCTTGTTAAGCCCAGAAGTGGCAGGCCAAGAAAAATATCAGAAAGGCAGAGAAGAAGAATGGTGAGAAGAGTCAAGGACAATCCACAGACCACCTCCAAAGAGCTGCAGCATCATCTTGCTGCAGATGGTGTCCTGTGCATCGGTCACTTTGCACAAGGAGAAGCTGTTGGGAGAGTGATGCGAAAGAAGCGTTTCTGAAAGCACGCCCCCAAACAGAGTCGCCTTTAGGTATGCAAAAGCACATTTGGACAAGCCAGCTTCATTTTGGAAGAAGGTCCTGTGGACTGATGAAACAAAGATTGAGTTGTTTGGTCATACAAAAAGGCGTTATGCATGGCGTCCCAAAAACACAGCATTCCAAGAAAAACAAGTAAAATTTTGTGTGGTTCCATCATGCTTTGGGGCTGTGTGGCCAATGCCGGCACCGGGAATCTTGTTTTAAGTTTAGGGTCACATGGATTCAACTCAGTATCAGCAGATTCTTCAGAATAATGTACAAGAATCAGGGATGAATTTGAAGTTACGCCGGGGATGGATATTTCAGCAATGATCCCAAACACAGCTCCAAATCTACTCAGGCATTCATGCAGAGGAACAATGACAATGTTCTGGAATGGCCATCCCAGTCCCCAGACTGAATATCATTGAACATCTGGGATACTTTGAAGCGGGCTGTCCATGCTCGGCGACCATCAAACTTAACTGAACTTGAATTGTTTTGTAAAGAGGAATGGTCAAAAATACCTTCATCCAGAAACCGATTAAAAGCTACAGGAAGCGACTAGAGGCTGTTGTTATTTTTGCAAAAGGAGGATCTACTAAATATTAAGGTCACTTTTCTGTTGGGGTGCCCATACTTTTGCACCGGTCAAATTTTGGTTTAATGCATATTGCACATTTTGTGTTAGTACAATAAACCTCATTTCAATCCGGAAATATTACTGTGTCCATCAGATATTAGATATATCAAATGGAAATGGCTGTTGAAAACACCCAAATATTTAGAACTAAAAATCATTAAGATTAATAGGGGTGCCCAAACTTTTTCATAGGACTGTGTGTGTGTGTGTATATATATATATATATATGTGTGTGTATATGCACACCATTACCAGTGGGACATCACTGCTCAAAGGGCTATACAATACATGGAAATCCCTAAGGAAGCATTTATGCTATCTATAATACATGAAAAAAACTGAGATTTTTTAGTTCACACGTTTTGATCAAAAAATGTTTAAGCCACCCCCGGCTTACAACGGGATATCAAGGCGGGTGGTCCTACACTATCTTTACCTCTCACTGGAGTCACGTATCCCAAGTAGCACTGTGTTCAGTCAATGCCTATGCGGCGCTCTCTGTCGGGTACCTCGTTCACAGTATCCTGATGAATCCCTTTCAGGAGCTACTATTGTAGCTGCACTCTCTAAAGGGGAACGGCGGTCGGCACTATGGGGGCACTCTCCTACCATTCCGGGGGCGTCATGATAATAATATGTAAGGACGAGGATTGTGAGTAAAGAGTTAACCGTGACTGTAACAATTGGGGATGGTCCAGACATGTCACCCCCCCCCCCCGTACAGGGCGAGCATCTCCGCCTCTCGGGGTGATAATCCCATTATAAAGACCCAAAGGTCGTGACTCCTGATTGTGCTCCTTCGCCAAATTCTTAAGTGGAAACAAAATAGAGAAAGCGACCTCATCGCTCTATATACAGCGCAAAGAAGAAAACCATCTTTATTGGGGGGGAGGCCGAATCTGCTTTCCAATTATAGAGGAGGGATAAACAGTAGGGATTAGCGCAGCACTTTATAAGAGCCATTACTCCTTACCCACAGGGCTCCGTGGACTTCTGCAATCAGTAAGTCATTATCCTGATCAAGTGTCCTGGGCACAGAGGCGGCAGCCTCTTAGCATCTTCTATTATATTATTATCACACTCCTCTAATGTATTACTGCCTGTTATATTCCATCAACCTGTGCCCCTCAAGATGTTGCTAAACTCCTGCACCCAGCATCTCCGGCAGCGGACGAGCCGGGGCCGGTGGTACCGCAACAGCTGGAGAGCCGCAGGTTATATCCATTCTAATGCATTGTATGCTCTATTATACATCATGGGATTTTACCATGCTATATTTACTTTATTCTGTCCCATTATCTTACTGTTATATATTATATTATTACATTGTATTCAATTATATTACATTGTACTAGATTCATAATAATGCAGTGCAACATAATGTGATGGAATATAATCCAATACAATGTAATCATATAGGGTAATATAGAACAATGTAACAGAATATAATCCAATACAATGTAATCGTATAGGGTAATATAGAACAATGTAACAGAATATAATCCAATACAATGTAATCGTATAGGGTAATATAGAACAATGTAACAGAATGTAATCCAATACAATGTAATCATATAGGGTAATATAGAACAATGTAACAGAATATAATCCAATACAATGTAATTATATAGGGTAATATAGAACAATGAAACAGAATATAATCCAATACAATGTAATCGTATAGGGTAATATAGAACAATGTAACAGAATGTAATTATATAGGGTAATATAGAACAATGTAACAGAATATAATCTAATACAATGTAATTATATAGGGTAATATAGAACAATGTAACAGAATGTAATCCAATACAATGTAATTATATAGGGTAATATAGAACAATGTAACAGATACAATGCAATATTACTTTCTATTACATTACATCATATTACATTGTAACATATTACTTCTATTAGATTATATTCCATTATCTGACATTGTATGATATTGCATTCTATTATGTTATTGCGTTATTTTTTTTTATTATATTACATTACATTGTATCATATTACTTAATATTATATTATTACATTGTATCAGATTGTTACTTACTTTTATATTATTACATTGCATCATATTGCTTCCTATTCTATAAGATTATATCCCATTATGTGATATTACATTTATTATATTACTTTATATTATATTTCATTATATTGTATCATATTATTACATTGTATCAGATTGCTTTCTATTATATTAGATTCCATTATATGACATTGTATTCTAATAATTTTATATTATTACATTGCATCATATTGCTTCCTATTCTATAAGATTATATTCCATTATCTGATATTACTTTGTATCAGATTGCTTTCTATTATATTTTTGCATTGTCTTGCATCATATTCCATTCTATTGTGTTATATTGTATTAGATTATATTATTTTCTATTATATTAGATTCCATTACATTATGTTACATTGTATTATATTTCATTACATTGCATCATATTAGTACATTGTATCAGATTGATTTCTATTATATTAGATTATGTTACATTGTATTAAATTACTTTCTCTTATATCATTACATTAACATTTGATTATATATTATTATGGGAATTGCCTCTAACTTGATTTATCCTTTGAATCCTCAGAACTTATTTGCCTTTTTCTCGGCTGGGGCTGGACTGAGAAGGTAAGAAATCTCCAGAAAATAGGAATGAGGGATCATTACATTTTTGTGGGCTTTGTGTCTCTTAAAGGGGACCTGTCATTTGCTGTCTCCCCTCTAAAGCTCCGGCACTGCCTTGTAGTGTAGGTGAGTAGCTCTAGACTTGTTCCTATTAATATTATTAGTAGCTGCAGTAGTTATAAGAAGTACTTGCATGAGCTGAATGCTGATTACTGCTTGGAGTCCTGGAGGAGGAGCCACTTGGCTGAAGAGTCAGCAGTCCTTGCTTGATTGATGTCCGTAAAGCTGGATGCCTCATCGCGATTTAGCACGAAATCCTCAGGGACATGAATCAAGCAGGAATGGGCACGCTTAAAGGGGCATTTCCACCTTGCACTTTGGTAGAATATGTTGTGGAAGCCTGATAGGTACGAGTCTCACCACTGTGTCCTGCATCTATCTCGGGAGTGGGCACCCAAATGAACGTGATGCTTGGCTGTACTCAGAACTCCCATAGAACAGCATGGAATGACTGGCTCTCTATTCTGATTAGACACTTTTGGGGGCCCGTTCCCCAGATAGATACAGGTCCTACTTTGATGGCACATCCTACTGATATGGCCTCACAGTCAGACTATCTTGTCTGACTCTTCCACTAAGCAGCTCCACCTCCAGGACTCCAAGCAGGTCATTAGCATGCAGCTCCTGGGGGAGAGACGGGGCGTTTACCGCCTCTACGGGGGAGAGACGGGGCGTTTACCGCCTCTACGGCGGAGAGACGGGGCTTTTACCGCCTCTAGGGGGGAGAGAGGGGGAATTTACGGCCGCTACGGGGGAGTGAAGGGGCGTTACCGCCTCTACGGGGGATAGAACGGGGCGTTTTACCGCCTCTACGGGGGAGAGACGGGGCGTTTACCGCCTCTACGGGGGAAGAACGGGGCGTTTACCGCCTCTACGGGGGAGAGACGAGGGCGTTTTTACCGCCTCTACGGGGGGAGACGGGGCGTTTACCGCCTCTACGGGGGAGAGACGGGGCGTTTACCGCCTCTACGGGGGAGAGACGGGGCGTTTACCGCCTCTACGGGGGAGAGACGGGGCGTTTACCGCCTCTACAGGCTAGAGACGGGGCGTTTACCGCCTCTACGGGGGAGAGACGGGGCGTTTACCGCCTCTACGGGGGAGAGACGGGGCGTTTACCGCCTCTACGGGGGAGAGACGGGGCGTTTACCGCCTCTACGGGGGAGAGACGGGGCGTTTACCGCCTCTACGGGGGAGAGTCGGGGCGTGTACCGGCTCTGCGGGGGAGAGACGGGGCATTTACTGCCTCTGCGGGGGAGAGACGGGGCATTTACCGCCTCTGCGGGGGAGAGACGGGGCATTTACCGCCTCTGCGGGGGAGAGACGGGGCATTTACCGCCTCTGCGGGGGAGAGACGGGGCCGTTACCGCAGCTGAGGGGGAGAGACGGGGCATTTACGCCTCTGCGGGGAGAGACGGGCGTTTTACCGCCTCTGCGGGGGAGAGACGGGCGTTTAACCGCCTCTACGGGGGAGAGGACGGGGCGGTTTACCGCCTCTACGGGGGAGAGAGACGGGGCTTTTACCGCCTCTACGGGGGAGAGACGGGGCGTTTACCGCCTCTACGGGGGAGAGACGGGGCGTTTACCGCCTCTACGGGGGAGAGACGGGGCGTTTGCCGCCGCTACGGGGGAGAGACGGGGCGTTTAAAACCCCCTCTACGGGGGAGAGGAGACGGGGCGTTTACCGCCTCCTCTACGGGGGAGAGACGGGGCGTTTTACCGCCCTCTACGGGGGAGAGACGGGGCGTTTACCGCCTCTACGGGGAGAGACGGGGCGTTTACCCGCCTCTACGGGGGGAGAGAGGGGCGTTTAACGCCTCTACGGGGGAGAGACGGGGCGTTTTCCGCCTCTACCGGGGAGAGACGGGGCGTTTGCCGCCTCTACGGGGGAGGAGACGGGGCGTTTGCCGCCTCTACGGGGGAGAGACGGGCGGGGCGTTTACCGCCTCTACGGGGGGAGAAGACGTGGGCGTTTACCGCCTCTACGGGGGAGAGACGGGGCGTTTTACCGCCTCTACGGGGGAGAGACGGGGCGTTTACCGCCTCTACGGGGGAGAGAGGGGGCGTTTACCGCCTCTACGGGGGAGAGACGGGGCTTTTACCGCCTCTACGGGGGAGAGACGGGGCGTTTACTACATCTTATAAAACGTTCAAGAAATTCTATGTTCATCCTGAAATTTCACCCAAAAGCCAAATATCGGGACCTTTCTGTGAGCAGTGTCCTTAGAGAGTGTCGTCATGATGTGCTGGTTGATTTGTCTGATGAAGGATCTGCCTCCTATAGATAGAATATAATGCCAGAGCTGCAGTTAGGACTGACACAGACAGTACAGCAGGAGTATGGAGCGATGGGGGCTGTACATAGTAATGTGTATTGTGACCACCTTCTCTTTCTCCTCTGCTAGCTGCAGCCATGAGTAGTGACCAGGAGATGTCAGCTTTCGGCGTAGCCGCCACTTTTCTCAGGAAGTCTGAAAATGAGAGGATCGAGGCCCAGAATCAGCCCTTCGATGCCAAGACCTACTGCTATGTCACCGACCCCACCGTCGACTCCGTCAAGGGGAAAATCAAGAGCACGGAGGCGGGGAAAACAACGGTGGAAACAGAGGACAAGCGGGTAAGCAGCGTCTGTGGGGGTCACAGAGGCGTGCAGTAAAGGGGTGGGCCGCCTTAATTCAAGGGGTTTTCCAGGATTCGAAAAAAACCAGCATCACCTCTGTCACAGGATGTGCCTGGTACTGCGGCTCGGCTCCATGGAAGTGAGCTGCAATACTAGACCTATCCTGTGACAGAGGTGGCGCTGTTCTTGAAAGGAAGGAGCCAAGTTTTCTAATCCTGGAAAATCCCTTTAAGCAGATTCCCCTACAACTGTCTGATGCTGGTGGGAGAGGTGGCAGGGGGTTCAAAAAGTGGGGGGAACCAATTTTCCCTCTCATCCCCTATCTTCCTATCCCTCCCTCCTTCACTCGCCTTCCCTATCACTTCCCCTCCCTTCCCTTCTCTCGCCTCCTCCTGAAGCAGCCCCTGTAACCCAGCTAGGAGGTCTGAGGGATTGCTGTGAGCTCCCCCAGAAGGTCCGGGCGGAGTCCTTACGGCAAACACTTTAGGTGCAATCCGTAAGGTTATGAGTGACTCTCTAATTACTGAAGTTTAGAGACGGACTGGGACTAAAAAGCAGCCCTGGCAATGAAACCGAACCAGCCCCCGACAATATTACCCCCTCTAGATGGAAATAAAAAACATTGCGCAATGCAGCAAATTTTGCTTAACCCCTCTCATCCCCCATCAATACTCCATTAAATTTGTCATACATACAACAGAATGAGGAAAATCTCACTGTACCCCTAGGAATCACCTATGTCACATACTGTACCCCAAATTTATTTTAATGCATACCATACACCAGAAATGACATTACTCACTGCACCCCAGGAATTAATTGTATTACACATGGTAGACATAGAAATGACAGTACTAACTGCACCTTAGAAACGAATTGCACATTGTACTCAAGAAATAATATAATTCACTGTACCCCAAAAATGTTTTATATTACACACTGAATCCTAAAAATGAATTACATTACTCACGGTACTCCAGAGATTACATCACACCATACCCCCAAGAAAACTACATTACACACCATGCCCCAGAGATTACATTACACTGTACCCCAGAGATTACATTACCCACTGTACCCCAGAAATTACTACATTACCCATTGTACTCCAGAGATTACATAACACCATACCCCACAGATTACATTACCCACTGTACTCCAAAAATTACATCAGACCATATCCCAGAGATTACATTACTCACTGTTCCCCAGAGATTACATCACACTGTTCCCCAGAGATTACATCACACCATATCCCAGAGATTACATAATTTACTGTACCCCAGGGATTACTACATTACACTGTACCCCCGACATATTACACTGTACCCCAGAGATTACTATATTACACACTTTACTCCAGAGATTTCTACATTACACACTGTACCCCAGAGATTTCTACATTACACTGTACCCCAGAGATTACATTACACTGTACCCCAGAGATTACATTACACTATACCCCAGAGATTACATTACACTATACCCGAGATTATTCCACACTGTACCGCAGAAATTACATTACACTATACCCCAGAAATTACAATCCACACGGTACCGCAAAGATTACTACATCACACACCATAAACCAGATATTAGATGACTCACTGTACCCTAGAGATTAGTTTACATACCATACCCTAGATATAACTGCATTATTCACCATACCCCAGAGATTACATTACACCAAAACCCCAGGGGTTTAGTTTACCCCACTGTCCCCCGTAAAATTTCTAATTAAAACCCCCTTACCCCCAGAGTTTTCCTTTTCCCCCACTGTTACCCAAAAGTTTAATTTTACACCCCTGAAACCACGGGTTTCCTGCTTTTTTTTTCCCCTTTACCCCAGAAGATTACTACATTACAAAACTGCCCCCTGGGAATTAAAATTACCCCACGGTCCCACCCAGAGATTATTTTTAAAACCTTTAAAACCCGAGTTTTTTACATTTAAAACACTGAAAACCCCCAGGGGAAAAACTCCCCAAAAGGGGGAACAAGGTGCCCTAATTTTTTAATTGTGTGTGTGGGGTTATTAAAACCTTATATTGAGAAAAGGGAACACATTTACACATTTGGTTTCCCACATGACTTTTTTTTCCCGGCACTAAACAGGTCTTTTTGCTTGTTAAAAAATTTCGAGTTGGAAAAAAAACGCAGAATTTTGGGGGGGAAGGAAAAACGACCCAAAAAAACTGCCCCCGGGGCCCAATTTCTGCCCCCCTTTCTTTAGTTCCTGTTAGTCCCTAAAACGACTTGAAAAAATTTTTCTGTGTAGGAAAACGGGACTTTTACGCGCCAAAAATTCTAAGGAAAAAACCCATTTGCCCACCTTAAACAACAAAAAACTAAATTTCCTAAAATGGGTTTAATGAAAAATCGGTTCCCTTTGTCGGATTGGACCCCCAGTTCTGGGGCAAAACCAGAAATGAATTAAGTCCCGGAATCCCCATTCTTATTTCCCTTGAAATAAATTTTTTACCCCTTAAAGGTATTGTTCACAGGGGTTTTATAGGGGGGGGGTATGGGGGTTTGCGGGTTTTTTTAGAAGTGCATGCGGGGCCGGGCCCAATTTTTCTAAAAATGTTGGGGGGGCCGGCCCCATTTCACTTTTTTTTTTTTTTTTTTCCCGGGGCCGGGGTTTAATTGAAAGGGGAAGACGGGAAAATGGCTGGGGACACATGGCTGTCCCGTATATACACTTTCCCCAAAATATACAGAACTTCCCTACTCCCCTTACAACCCAAAACCCCCCTTGCCCCCCTTGCCCCCCTCCTTCCCTGTCTCCTGTAGTCTGGTGCAGTTGGCTTTCCGCAGGGCTTCCCCTTCTTCTTGATGAGGGCTGAGAAATGGGGGGAAGGGGGTTTTACAAGGGGAAAGGGAAAAAATCCCAAACCCCCAGATCCAGGGGTTGTGCTGGACTGTGAGAACCCTTTTCTGATTGGTAAAGGGTCCCCCCTGTGACTCCTGCTCTCCCTTTCACCCCCTGCTCTCACTCTGAAACGGGCACTTGAAGCTGTATTTTCCTTGTCCCCCCAAAATGCCCCAGAACTATAGGGGGGAAAAAGGGGTTAGCTTCTTCCTCCTCTGTGTTTGACTCCCCCCACCCTTATTCTCATGCTTTCTAGGGGATTTTTTTTTTTATTGAAGGGGTTTTTTAAAAAAGTGAGGGGGGGACCATCCCCAACCCAGAAAAAAGTGGGGGGGGGGACCCATTCCCCCCCCGTACCCCCCAAAAAGTTTCCCCAAATGAGGGGGTGGTTTTTTCCCATGGGGGGGGGCAAATGCGCATGTTACATAAGTTATCAACTTTTTGATGGCTGTCCTTATAGTCCAGAGGATGAAAGATGGTCAGAGGTGTGATCCTGGAGCTCTATGACTTAAGCCGCTCTTCATCTGTTTTTCTCATATCAGACGGTCACGGTAAAACCGGAGAATGTCTATCCCATGAATCCTCCCAAGTTTGATAAAATTGAAGATATGGCGATGCTGACCCACCTGAATGAGCCGGCCGTCCTGTACAACCTGAAGGATCGCTACAGGGCCTGGATGATCTACGTAAGATATCGTACCTTCATTTACAATTCACTGAGGTGATCAGAGGTGATTATAGGGATCAGTGCTACACCCGGATCACCAGGACATAGAGCAGTGATGAGAGGTCACCTATAGTGATCAGTGCTACACCCGGATCACCAGGACATAGAACAGTGATGAGGTCACCTATAGTGATCAGTACTACACCCGGATCACCAGGACATAGAGCAGTGATGAGAGGTCTCCTATAGTGATCAGTACTACACCCGGATCACCAGGACATACAGCAGTGATGAGAGGTCACTATAGTTATCAGGTCTACACCCGGATCACCAGGACATACAGCAGTGATGAGAAGGTCCCCTTTATAGTGATCAATACTACACCCGGATCAACAGGACATAGAGCAGTGATGAGAGGTCCCCTATAGTGATCAGTGCTACACCGGATCACCAGGGGACATAGAGCTGTGAATGAGAGGTGTCTCCTATAGTGATCAGTGCTACAACCGGGATCACCAGGACATAGAGCAGTGATGAGAGGTCCCTATAGGGATCAGTACTACACCCGGATCACCAGGACATAGAGCAGTGGTGAGAGGTCACCTATAGAGATCAATACTACACCCGGATCACCAGGACATAGAGCAGTGATGAGAGGTCTCCTATAGTGATCAGTGCTACACCTGGATCACCAGGACCATAAGCAGTGATGAGAGGTCCCCTATAGTGATCATGCTACACCCGGATCACCAGAACATAGAGCAGTGATGAGAGGTCTCCTATAGTGATCTTATTACACCCGGATCACCAGGACATGGGAACAGTGATGAGGTCCCCTATAGTGATCAGTACTACACCCGGATCACCAGGACATAGAGCAGTGATGAGAGGTCACCTATAGTGATCAGTGCTACACCCGGATCACCAGGACATAGAGCAGTGATGAGAGGTCCCCTATAGTGATCAGTGCTACACCCGGATCACCAGGACATAGAGCAGTGATGAGAGGTCACCTATAGTGATCAGTACTACACCCGGATCACCAGGACATAGAGCAGTGATGAGAGGTCACCTATAGTGATCAGTACTACACCCGGATCACCAGGACATAGAGCAGTGATGAGAGGTCACCTATAGTGATCAGTGCTACACCCGGATCACCAGGACATAGAGCAGTGATGAGAGGTCACCTATAGTGATCAGTGCTACACCCAGATCACCAGGACATAGAGCAGTGATGAGAGGTCACCTATAGTGATCAGTACTACACCCGGATCACCAGGACATAGAGCAGAGATAAGAGGTCACCTATAGTGATCAGTGCTACACCCGGATCACCAGGACATAGAGCAGTGATGAGAGGTCACCTATAGTGATCAGTACTACACCCGGATCACCAGGACATAGAGCAGTGATGAGAGGTCCCCTATAGTGATCAGTGCTACACCAGGATCACCAGGACATAGAGCATATATATCACTGTTTTAGGTGTGTACATGGATTTTTGAAGGGGGGTGACTAAATGCCTACCTGTAGCTCTGGTCGCCAACTTCTGACATAAACCTCACTTGTGTATTCTAGACCTATTCTGGGCTGTTCTGTGTCACCGTGAACCCCTACAAGTGGCTGCCCGTGTACAACCCCGAGGTGGTCAACGCCTACCGAGGCAAGAAGCGCCAGGAAGCCCCCCCACACATCTTCTCCATCTCTGATAACGCCTACCAGTTCATGCTGACCGGTGAGGACATTACCTGTACTGCACTGACATCGTATTCTGTGCAGCTCTGAAGCTTTTTATGCTCTAGTCACATCCAAAGCTGCATATACTTCTGCTTAAGGTGATATAATCCAAGCAAGGTGTCTGGTATCCTGCATCTTCAGGAGTAGAGATACTCAGAGAGAGATGAGCTGAGGCTGTGCATGGAGCATAGCATACGCTGTATATAAAGATCTGCAGAGCAGCAAAACATTCCCCTCGCACCCTTATTTTCATTGTTAATATTATTTTGTGTGTGAAAATATCTTGTTCACTGTGATAATCGCTAACAATCCGAAATTTACTTTCTAACCCACAGATCGGGAGAACCAGTCTATTCTGATCACGTATGTATATACAGAGATGTCTGTGTCCCCCCATGCATGATTTAACATCTGTAGCATATACATTTATACACAGTATGTATAGATAGATATTTAGCATATACAACCACATAGGGTATACAAAGAGGGATATTTAAAATATACAGATATACATCCATATACGTGTGTGTGTGTGTGTATAATATATATATTATATATATATATATATATATATATTTTATATATATATATATATATTATATTTATATATACACAACATATGTGTATGTATATATATATATATATATGTGTGTGTGTTGTATGATATTAATATATATTATATATATATATATATATATATATATATATTATACAAGTATCTCACAAAAGTGATTAACATTGTATTATATATTTTCCTGGGACAACACTGAGGATCTGACCCTTTGATACGATGTAAAGTAGTCAGTGCACAGCTTGTATCACGGGGGAAATTTGGTGCCATCAATGTCTAACCGCTGGGGTCAAAAGGGAGCACACCCCTAAGTGACCACAAAAGGGAGCACACCCCTAAGTGACCACAAAAGGGAGCACACCCCTAAGTGACCACAAAAGGGAGCACACCCCTAAGTGACCACAAAAGTGAGGATACCGCTAAGTGACCACAAAAGGGAGTACATCCCTAGGTGAAAATGGACAAGTTAGGCCCAAAGTGTCAGTATTTCGTGTGGCCCCCATTATTTTCCAGAGCTGCCTTAACTCTCTTGGGCATGGAGGTCACTGGAGCTTCACAGGTTGCAGCCACTGGAATCCTTTTCCCTCCTCCATGACGACCTCATGGAGCTGGTGGATGGTAGAGACCTTGCGCTCCTCCACCTTCCATTTGAGGAGGCTCCACAGATGCTCCATAGGGTTTAGGTCTGGAGACGCTCAGCCATTCCCGTACCTTTACCCTCATTCTCTTTAGCAAGGCAGTGATCGTCTTGGAGGTGTTTAGGGTCGTTATCATGTTGGATACTGCCCTGCGACCCAGAAGAGAGGGGATCGTGCTCTGCTTCAGGATGTCACAGTACATTTTGGCTTTCATGGTTCCCTCACTGAACTGTAGCTCCCCACAGCTGGCAGCACTCATGCAGTCCAAAGAATGACACTCCCACCACCATGCCTGACTGTAGGCAGACACCCTTGTCTTTGTCCTCCTCACCTGGTTGGCGCGACACACGCTTGACACCATCTTTACCAAATAAGTTCCTCTTGGTCTCACAAGAGCACAGGACATGGTTCCAGTAATCCATGTCCTTAGTCTTGTGTTGTCTTCAGCAAACTGTTTGCGGGATTTCTTATGCATCATCTTTAGAAGAGGCTTCCTTCTGGGACAACAGCCATGCAGACCGATGCAGTGTGCGGTGTATGGTCTGAGCACTGACAGGCTGCCCCCTCATCCCTGTAAACTCTGCAGCAATGCTGGCAGCACTCATCTCTCTCTTCACACCTGAGACCTTGTAAGACTAATGAGTCACATGACAACATGGAGGGAAAATGGAAAATTGGGCACAATTTGCCCATTTTTACTTAGCTCGGTACTTACTTTTGTCCCCAGTGGTTTTTGATGGTTGGATGTTGAGTTATTTTGAGGGCACCACCTTTCCCCTGTTATACAAACCGTGCACTGACTACTTTGCATCGTATCAAAGGGTCAGATCCTCAGAGTTGTCCCATGAAAAGATATAATACAATATTTACAAAAATGTGAGGGATGTACTAACTTTTGTGAGATACTGTATATAATGTGAGGGGTGCCCTGACTTCTAGGAGATGCTGTATTACTTCTGTATATGTGAGGGGTGTCCTGACTTCTGTATATAATGTGAGGGGTGTCCTGACTTCTGTATATAATGTGAGGGGTGTCCTGACTTCTGTGTATAATGGGGGTGTCCTGACTTCTGTATATAATGTGAGGGGTGTCCTGACTTCTGTATATAATGTGAGGGGTGTCCTGACTTCAATTAATTAGTGTTGTATTGATTTTGAAATATATTGAGGTTTGCCTGACTACTATATATGATCCCCCCCCCCCCCCCCCCCCCCGCCCCCCCCCTTTTTTAAATTAGTTATTTATTTTTTGAAAATATATTTTTTGAGGTTCTCAGCCAGAAAAACACCAAAGGGGCATGCACACAATTTTTTAAGGGGTTAATAAGGTCAAATTACCCTAACTACATTTCAATGTACAATGAAAACAATTTGGTCGCAGTTTAGGCCCTGTTTAACGGTTTTTCCGAGGATTTTTGCGCCCCTATTAGCCACAATCCGCCGTGAATAAGGGGGGGGGGGAAAGGGGGGGGGCCCGGAGCGCGGGGGGGGCGCCGTCCCCCCCCATAGACAATGCATTTTTTACGGCCGGCCGCCGTAATAAGTGCATGTCCCCCTTTTCTCCCCCCGCGGCAATTTTTCCGAGGGGGAAAGGAGGGCGGAATCCCTGTTTTCTATAGAAACTGTGGTTACCGTAATGACAGGGACGGAATTTTGGGCCCGTTTGAAGCGCAAATCCGTCGCGGAATACGGCGCCAATCCGTCGGCAAATAAGCCGTGTGAACGAGGCCATAGGCATTATGAATGAACTTCTCATAGCACACATGTCACGAGCAAAGTCCAACGTGTCCAAGTTTACGACAGTAGTGACATGCGGCTTTTAAACGGTCCCGGTGAGTATCCGAGGACATACTATCTGCCTACCACCTGGTCCTCCTAATATGTAATATGTGCGTAATAGAGAGTGATGTAAAGAAAAGAAACCTCCACAAGTTTTTTGTATTTTATACCTCAAAACCGAAAATATATAACAATTAACATCCAACTTCTAACCACTGCGCCAAAAGAACACCCTGAGTTTTTAGAATATTAGTATTTGAAATAGAGAAAGGTCTTCCCTACGTCTCCCATAGAACCGATCCGGGGATTCGCCCACCGGAAGAGGAGTGTATGGATCCTCAACAATCTCCCCTGTCCTCGTCTCCTTCCCCCAGTGCCATCATTAGTCCCGCGGGTTCAATTTCAACCCCCCTAAGGTGTTGGTCAGTTCCCCCACTAGATACCATTTTGTAAGGCGGAACGGATATACTAGTTGGGTAAGTTCGGCTTCATTCAGGAAGGCTTCGATAAAAGGCTTCCAAGTTGTAAAGAAACCTTCCGTTAATGTATATTTTGCCCTTTCTACCTCTGCTTTTTCTAAATTGAGATAAGATTTCACCATGGTCCAAACTTCACCCATAGTGGGCGTAGCATCATCCAGCCATCTGTTAAGCAAACATCGCTTTGCCCCTAAGAGGATAATATGAGAGAGTTTACTGTGTTTGTTGGAGGCTGGTAAGTCATGAAAGAGTAGAAAATTAGGAGTGAAGGGCCCATTTATTCCTAGCTTGTTTTTTAGAGTATCAAGCAGCTCTAGCCAGAACGCCTGAGAGTCAGGCCACAGCCACAAGCCGTGGATTAAATTCTTTTTCAGTTGGCGACACTTGGGACAAGCCGTTTTACGGTCAGGGGCCTGGGGATGTGGCGGGATATTGAACCCGTAGATTGCGTGATGGATGACGTGGAAATAAGTTTCCCGCCATTTCTCACTGATAATCGATTTACATATTTTATTCCATCCTTCCAAGGAAGCTTGCGGGATATCCATATTGGGTAGGTCCACTTCCCACCTAGAGAACAACATGGATGGCTCGAGTGGGACAGTTACGTTTCTCAGTTTGATGTATAAAATAGGTAACATATGTCGACTTGAGGCCGGTCCAATGAGTTCGTCAAAAGGATTGGCGGGGAATTCTCTGTCCAGTTTAATGACCCTAGATCTCAAAAAGCTGATTACTTGACTATAGGTAAGGAAGTGAGAGTTAGGAACCTGATGAGACTGCTGCAGCTCAGGCAGGGAAAAATATTTAAGGGACCTCTTGTTGTAAAAGTGTCCTACCGTCCCTAGGCCTGCGTCTTTCCATTCGATGAGATGGCTATTTCTTATCCCCTGTGGGAATTCCGGATGACCCAGTAGGGGCATATGCTTACTAAGGAACGCCGGAAGTTTAAATAATTTGCGACATATCTTCCATGTAGCAATGGTGTCGCGCATTAAGGTACAAGACCTAATGTCAGGCGGGATGTGTCTAAATCTAGTGTGTAAGAGGGCAGAGAGGTCCCAGGGAGAGGCGAGCAGTGATTCCAAGTCTGTATTGGAGTAATAAGATGTTTGTTTTATCCAATCCAGACAGTGTCTGAGATTGCAAGCCAAACTGTATTTTCTAATATCTGGGAAGTTTATGCCTCCACAGTGCTTTGGGGCCATAAGCTTCGCCAAAGCGATCCTGGGTTTTTTGTTGGCCCAGATAAATTTTGAAAATCCTGATTGCAGCTTTCTGATATCGGAATGCTTTAAGAGCAAGGGGATAGTCTGAAGGGGGTATAAGAGTTTTGGGAAGCTCATCATTCGGATTAGATGGCATCTGGCTAGTAGTGAGAGGGGCAATTTGGACCATCTCTCCAATTCTCCAAGAATTTTCGAAATGAGTGGGGGATAATTTAAGTTGTATAGTGAGTCGGGAGACTTGCCAATATGTAGACCAAGGTATTTAATTGAGGATTTAGCAATGGAGATTGGGGTGATCGATAGATCCAACGACAATGGTGGCGCCTTAGGGGACAATCTGAGGATCTCTGACTTAGACTCGTTGATTTTAAAACCCAAGTGGGTACGGAAAATGCGCAGAAGATGGAATAATTTTGGGAGATCTCTTTCTGGTTGTTCGAGGAAAAACAATACATCGTCTGCGAAAAAGGTTGCCTTCTGCTCATGCTGTTTGATCTTGATACCTTCAAGGCCATCAGAGGCAATGATCGATCTTGCAAACGGTTCTATGGCCAGATTGAAGAGGTAGGGGAGAGGGGACAGCCCTGCCTTGTGCCACGTTGCAGGGCAAAGGGTCTAGATAGAAAACCAGGGAGACATATTCTGGCCTCCGGATTGCTGTAGAGAGAATTCAAAAAAAATGCGATATGGGCCAGTAAGCCCAATTTGTGATTAGTTATTAATACACAATTAGTTCTGGCATGATCTATCTGTATTGAACCATAAGTGATGTAGAAAGGTTTTAGTGTTGGCGGCCGATGGTGACCCCTGTAGACCCCTCTGTTCTTGTGTGCGTTATGGTGACCCCCGTGGACCCCTCTGCTCTTGTGCGGGGGCCCGGCCCATGGGCAGTCCCCCGTATTCAGTGTCTTCAGCAATGTTCGATGGTGAAGCTGAATTTGCCGCACCCTGCCCCCACGATCGTTTGTTTTGCAGCGGGAACCACCGGGAAGAGGTAAACACCAAAGGGGTCACCCCATACTTTGCAACAATTGCAGCGGTCGGTGACTAAAAGAAGAAGGATCCACGAACAAAAGAAGGTGATTTCCCTGCCCCCAATGATTAGAGGGCGAGCTGATATATATATAATATATAATAAAAATTTATATAATAAAATTTATACAAAAAATTTTTTTAAAAAAAAAAACCCATCTTGTTCTTATCGGGTATTTATTGATACGATTTTTAACCACGCCTAAAATAAAGTTAGATGAAATAATTTTAATTTTATGCCACTGTTTCCCAACGAGCTAACGGGGGGGATGACTCCAAAAGGGCCCTGGCAGGTTTTCCCCAGATAGGAGTGACCGCACCCGGCCTTTAACAGCATTAGGGGCCCCGGGGCAACCTGTGCCTAGCCCCCCCATCCAACAAAACCACTTGCGGGAAAAAAATATATACTTTTTCGATAACAAACCTTTTAACCTAAAACACCGCCATAAAAGAACACATGAGGTCAGGCCCCAGCTCATGTAAAGAAATAACACCCCCATATAGAAACCACATAAGGTCAGGACACCATTTCAGGTAAAAATAACCCCGCCATAAAGAGACCACAATAGAGGTCAGACAAACTCAGGTTAACCTAAAACCCCCCCATTTAGAAAACCACATAAGGGGACAAACCCACTCGGGAAATAACCTACACACTCCCATATAAAAACCACATAGGGGGTCAAACCCCAAAGGTAGTTTTTAACCTCCCAACCCCGGCCCAAATTTAATTTTTTAAGAAAATAGAGAATAAAAAAAGTTAAATTTTTAATAAAAGGAATTTTTAAAAAGAAAAAGGGGGTTTTAATATAAGGTTTTTTTAATTAAAACCCCGATTAAAAAGGGGAATTAAAAATTTTTTAAGTAAACCTTTTATTTTAATAATTAAAAGAATTTTTAAAAAAAAGAAAATAGAGGTTTTAAGAAATAAGGTTTTTAATAAAAATGGAATTTGAAGAAAAATTGGAAAATTTTAAAAAGTTTTTAAAAATTTAAAAGGGAAAAATGGGGAGAAAATAGAGGTGAAATTATAATAATTTTAAACCCCAAAAATAGAGAAATAAAAAAGGGTTTTTTTAAATAAAGTGGTAAAAATTTTAAAAAGGGTTTTTAATAAGAAAATAGAGGTTTTAAAGATTTTTTAATAAATTACCAATAGAGAAAAAAAATTTTTTAGAAAGGAAAAAAAAGGTTAAGAAAAGTTTTTTTAATAGGAAAAAGGGGGGTGAAATTCAGGTTTTTAATAAAAAGGGGGGGTTTTTTTTTAAGGGGGGAAAAGGGAAAAAGAAAGGAAAAATTAAAATTTTTAAAAGGAAAAATAGAGAAAAAAAAGAAAGGGGGTTGAGAACACCCAACCAGGAAAAAAAATTAATAAAAAAAAAAAAAATTAAAAGGGGAAAAAAAAAAAAATAAAAAAATTAAAAAAAAAAAAAAAATTTTATTAAAAAGAAATTAAAAGGTTTTATAAAAGGAAAGAAAAACCCCTTCAATTAAGAAGATTTTTAAAGTTTTTTTTTTTTTTTTTTGAAAGAAAATAAAGGTTTAAATTGGAAAAAATTAAAATTTTTTAAAAAAAAATTTAAAAAAAAATTTAAAAAATTTTTTTTAATTTTTTTTAAAAAATAATTTTCTAAAATTTTTTTAAAATTTTTGGAAAATAAAATTTTAAAATTTTTTAAGTAGGTATTAAATTGTTTAAATTAAAAAGGTAGGTATAAAAGGGGAAAAAGAAGGTAAAATTTGTTTCCTGGGGGAAAAAAAGATTTGGGGTATATTTTAATTTTTTTAAAAAAAGGTGGTTGGGGTTTTTTTTTATATAATTAAGTTTTTAAAATTTTTTTGGGGAAAAAGGGGTTTTTTTTTTTGGGAAAAAGGTTTTTTAAAAAAAAAGTTTGAAAAAAATTTTTAAAAGGTTTTTAAAAATAGGTTTTTTTTGCAAGGGTATAAATTAAGTAGTTTAAAATAAAATTTTTTAGAATTTTAAAAAAAATTTTTTTTTTTTTTTGGGGGAGTTTTTGGGGAATAAAAATTGTTAAAAAATAAAAATTAAAATTAATTTTTTAATATGAATTCCAAAAAATTGAATTAAAAAAAAAACCTTTGAAACTAATTTACTACAGTAACAGGAAAAAAATTTATTTGTCATTTTGGAGGTAAAAACCCCCATTATAAAAAAGAAAAGGAAAAACCCTTCCCCTTTGGGACTCCCGTCATTTCCATGTCGGACTTTTTTGCCTTACAATCACAGAGTCCCGGGCCAAGGGGAACAAAAATTTTTTCGGGCCGTTTGAAAAACTATAAAAAACATGTAAATAATTGACGGGTTCGCCGGGTTCACACAGCGAAAGGGGCCCCCCCTTACACCTCCCTATAACCCCCTCCCTTTTGGAAGTATTCACGGGAACAGAATACCCCACACCCTCTGGCCCACCCCATTCAGTTTAATTTTCCCCTTTGAAGTTTTGGGCACATATCGGCGGGGAAATTTCTGTGAAATCATAGGCCAATATTGCTAAGGGGATATTTACCGTTTTTGGGGCGGGGGTTACTTGGGACCACCTTTTAGTGCAATTCCCCCCCCGACGTACCCCCTGCAACCTGTGGATCCACCCCTAGGACAAAGTTTTTTTTTTTTTTTTTTACCAACACTGTTTTAAAAATTTGGGGTCGGGTAATTTTGGGCCAAAATTGCCCCTTTTGTTTTTAATGAAATATTTAATACGGGTCACATTAACTGGGCTTTAAATTCAAAATTGAAAACAAGGGACGGGAAAAGCGGGTTTTTTTGGGAGGGGCTTTTTTGGGGATAAAAATACAGCCTTACACCCAATATCACCAAACACTGACACCCCTCCCACACAAACCCCGAAACCCCTCCCCAACCTGTACATTTTCCACAAGACCCCCCTGTACACTGCCCTTTAAACCCAAAAGCCCCTTTTGGTTATAACCCCAAAACACATTGTACACCACACACTGTACACTGACCTGTACCCCCAACACAAAAAACCCTGAAACCCCCTTAACCATATTACCCCGGCACACTGTACATTTGACCCTGTAACTAAACCACATTTAATTACACTGACCTGTAAAACACCCACCTATAAAATGACCTGTACACTCACACCCACTTACACTAAACCTTTTATACAAACCAATTTTTTAAATTTTGACCTGTTAAAAAATTTCACAACACTGTACCCTGACCTGTTACACTCAAAACCCTTACACACCTGTACACTAAAAAAAACACACACTGTACCCCCCTTGACCTTTAAAACCAAAAAAATACACTGACCAAAACCCCACCCACACCCCCGAAAACATTTAACCAAAATACACTCACACTAACCACTGACATTGTACACGCACCCACTGTACATTTGCCCCCTTGTAAACTTCCCCACATTTGTTTAAAAACCTCCCACCCCACTTGTACACTGACCTGTACACCCCAACACACAGTATTTTATTCACTGACCGTACACTAAAAACACACACACTGTAAAAATTTTAACCTGTATACACCACACTGTAAATGACCTTTACCCCAACCTGTAAACCAACCTATACACTCCCCCCCTGTAACTAAACCTGTACACTCACACACACTTACACGCGAACCCCTTGTACACTCACACACATTTACACTGCCTGTAAAAACACCCACTTGAATTACCCGGGACCTGTGGAACACACACCTATACAGAGACCTTTAACACTCACACACCCCCTGACACTCCCTTTAAACACCCACACTGTACATTTGACCTAAATCCCAAAAACGGAAACCTAAACCTTTTAATTACAAACAACTGTCCCACTGACCTGAACCACACACACTTTACACTGACCTGTATACACACACAACCCCTGCCCCTGTAACACACCACTTTTTTCACTACCTGAAACCCACCCACACACCCCCTTAAACCCCAACCCTAAACCTGTACACCACACAACTGTACACTGGACCGTAACACCCCACATGTACATTTCCCACATTTAAAAAAACCCCCCCTTAAACCCAAAACACTTTGGGGAACCACTTACACCCCTGTACACTGACCTGAAATACACCACACTAAAACACTGCCCAAAAATTCACCACACTGTTCATTTTGACCTGACACCTAACCCCTGAAATCCCAACACACACTAAACACTAAAACCTTACACCCCACACCCCTGTACACTGACCTGAAACCCCACACACACTTTACACTGACCAAAACACCACATTTACCCCCTTCCCATTATACACTGAACTGAAACTACATTTCCCTTAATCCATCCACTATTACACTGGACCGGGTACCCCACACACCTGTACACTGACCTGAAACCCCAAAATTTACACCCCCTGTACACTAAACCTGTACCCCAAAACACACTGTACACTCCCTGTTTTCCCACCCCACACTTTACCCCTAAATTTAAACAACAGCCCCCTGTACACGGGACCTTTAACACACACACTTACCTAAACCTGTAACGAGCACACACACCTGTATTCCCCCAACCCTTACACTTTCCCCACATTTGTTACACTTTCCCCAAACACCCCTTTTAACACTAACCCTTAAAACCCAAAACCCATTTACCCCTTCCCCACACACTGTACACTAAATGTATACCAACACACATTCCCAACAAAAAACACTGTAACCTACCTTTGAAATCCCACACACACTATAAACCCCCTGAACCCCTGTAAATTTTCACACACCCCTGAACCCCTGACCTGTATACATCCCCAAACCCCTGTACATTGCCCTTATACAACACATTTTTAACACTGAACTTTTGTAAAAAATTGAAAACACACACTGTACCCCGGGCCCTGTAACACACACACTTACACTGCCCCTGCATCACACACACTGTACACTGACCTGTATACCCCAAAAACCCTGTAAAACTGCCCCTGAAACGGGGGCACACAAAACTGTACAACGCCCTTTTAAAGCACACACACGAAACACTGACCTGTACATGTACACACACTGTACACTGACCGGGTTAATACACACACACACGACACTGACCTTTTATCCCCCCGCACCCCACACGGGTACCCCAAGGACCTGTAAAACACACGCACACGACACTGACCCTGTAAAACGCCCCAAAATTTTTTGTACACAAAACCTTACACTCACACACACGGACACGGGGGACCTTTACATGAAACACACACTGTACACTGACCTGTACATCACAACACATGTACACTGACCGTATACCCACACACACTGAACATTTGCCCCTTTTATACCACACACACTGTACATGACCTGTTTTACCGCACGAAATTGTACATGACCTGTAACCCACGCATTGAAACACTGACCTGTATAACACACGCATTGTACACTAAACCTGTACCCACACCATTGAAAACACTGACCTGTATACACACGCATTGTAAAAATGACCTGTAACACACCACTGAAACACTGCCCTTTTACATTCCACACCACACTGTACACTGACCTGAAACACTCACAAAAAAAATTGTAAAAAAAAAAAAAAACCTGACCTGTAACCACACCACTTTACATTTGACCTGTATCCCACACACCCCTAAAAAACTGACCTGAATCACAACACTTACATTTACCTTTTATACACACACACACACCCCTTATAAAAAGGGGGGGGTTTTTTTAAAACACACACACTATACCACGCCCTTAAACACACCCCACACTTACCCCCCGGGACCGTATACACACACACCCCTTATCCTGACCTGTATACACACAAAACACAAACCCACTGACCTTATACACCAAATGTAAGGGGTTTAATTTTTAAAACAACCACACTTACCGGACCTGTATACAAAACACATTTAAAACACTGCCCTTTTACACTCCCCACACACTGAAACACTCCCTTTTTAACTAAACCCAAGTACACTGACCCTTAACTCCCCAACCACACTAACATCCCACACTGACCTTTACACCACCCCCTTTAAAACATTTGACCTTATAACACACAAATTTTAAATACCTTAAAATTCCCAACACACATACCCCTGACCTGTAAACACCACATTTTGAAACCACAACCTGAAAATACACCACACAATTAAAACTGACCGTACACCCCTTTGGGTTTTGTGGGGGGCAAAAAGGAGGGCTATAAGCCCCAGGGGTTTAAATAAAATAAATCATCACCACACAGGAGGCAAAAGGGGGGGGCACACCCCGGGCTTTTGAGGAGTTTCCCTGCACCTTTAATTCTTTTTCCAAAAACTGGGTGGCCCCTCCCCCTTCCCCAAACAGGGCCGGGACCCGCTTCAAGGGGTTTGAGGTTTTAGCCGGGCCCCTTTATGTCACGGGCCCCGGGCCCAATTTTAAGGGAAGGATTTAAACACAAAACAGAAAAAGGGAAATCGCTTCTTTTTCACACCCCGGGGCAAGGGTGACCATCTCCCCCAAAAAAAAAAAAAAAAAAAAAAAAAAAACGGGCCCCCTTGGTTTTGGGGGCCCCCCGGGCAAGTGCCTACCTAGCCCAATGGGAAAGACGGCCCTGACCGCACCCACAGCTGCTGGAGGGGCCATAGAGCCAACACCACCATCCAGGGGCCCCACACATGCTCAGTTGGGGTTTGGAGAATTAGAGGTCAGGGTACTACTTGAAAGTCTTGGTCCTTCTCAGACATTTTTAGCCGTGTGATATGTTTTGCTGAAAGATCCCACCTGCCCCAGGAGAGACGCATGTATGGGTGTATGCGATACGCAGGATTGGTTTCATACCCAAATCAGGTGAGAGCACCTTCCACATGGATGAGTGGCCTCAAGAAAGCCCCGAAAACCTTCCCTAGACCATCACCCTGCCACCACCTGCTTCTGATCTTCCCTCAAAGGTTGCAGGGTGTTTGTTCTCTGATGTTTCTTTCCTGATTCACCATCATCCATCCGTTCCATGAAACCTTCCTTTCCTTGCCTGTTTTGCTCTGGCACAGTGACAGCAGGCTGGAAGCAGGTCTGTGCACATTAGGACACACTGTCACTGCACAGGTTAGACTTAGAAGAGGGGCTTGAGCAGCAGTGCTGGGGGTCCCAGCGATCATTTCCAGGTGATGGGCTTCAACATGGGAATGAATGTAGAACAACAAATAAATCCAGAGTAAGGAGTCCCATCTCTGTGCAGTCAGGATGTCAGGGGTCCTATCAATATTCACTATTTTGCCATAGGCAAACTTAAACTCTATCCGTTCTCAATCTATAAAACACTAAAACTTAACTTTTATTATGTACAACACTTAACCTCTATAACACACTTTTTTTAAACAAAAATTGATTTCTAACCTCTCAATTTGTCTCATAAATTTATCCCTTTCTAATTGTGGAGGAATAACTCCTTTTCTATTATCAAATCTGGTGGAACACCACCTATTAGCAGGGAAACCCTATATATACATTGATTTACCCTATATATACAGTGATTTGCTAACTCCAAAAAGGAATCCAAAACATCTTACTTGGGCAGTCATCCCTAATTTGATTGGCATGAAGCATATAAGGTTTCCTTGTGAAACCCTCTGCAGCGGGTAACAAAGTAAAAAGAGGTAGAAAATCACAAATTAAAATGTCATGCCTGACCTCCCCAACATGTTTCACCAGCCTATATCCTTCTGGAGAGCCTATAACCTACAGGGGGCCATATAACCTACAGGGGGGCCTATAACCTACAGGGATGCCTATATCCTACAGGATTACAGGATGGCCTATAACCTACAGGGGACCATATAACTTACCGGGGGCCTATAACCTACAAAATAAATCAATTTTTTTTATAAAAAGTGTGTTATAGAGGTTAAAGGAGTTGTCTCACTACAGGCTTTCAGCCTACCTCAGTGTGTCTGGCAGGATAGGATTTTTGAATTTAGGGGCGTGCTTCTTGTCTGCCTCTTCTCCTCCCCCTTCCCCCCTCCTCAGCACACAGACAGCTCTCCTCCTCAGACTGCAGTAACTTCTATACAGCAGGGGAAGGCGAGGGGCTTGCTGCCAGAGCTAACCCTGTGTGTGCCTGCCTAGGTCAGCTGGTGGCTGCTCACTGCTGGATCAGCTGCACTGTGCGGCTGCTGTGGCCGAGCTCTTGCTGCTCCTCTCCACAGAGTCAGGAGACAGCAGGGAGAGGGCTGATCTATGAGTGGCTATGGAGCCAGAGGTCTGTGAAGCTGTGTATGCTAATAGCAGAGCAGGGGGGATGTAAAGGTTCCTATACCCCCTGCTTAGCATACAAATCTCCACGGACATCTCAAGCAACAACAAACACTGTCCTCCCATCAGGACACAGGGCAGCTGTGAAGTGTGTTACTATAATCACCATGTGTCACTAATACAGCAGAGCAGGGAGGGATATGAACCGTTCACATGCCTCCCTGATCTGTTCTATTAGTATAGTCAAAGCTCCACAGACACATCATGATTATAGTAACACACTTCACTGCTGTCACATGGTACTGACCACAGATCAGCCTCACCTCTGCTCTCCTCAATCTGTGCAGAGAGCAGGAGGGAGCAGGCACACACAGGGTTAATCCAGGCAGCACAGCTACACAGACACAGAAGCTCTCTCCCCTGCAGAAGCATCACATACTGTGTGGGAGGGGCTCTGTGCTCCGACCTGTATTCAGAAGCTGATGAGTCACCAGCACTGGCAGCCAGTGAGATAAAAATCAACAGGTCGGTGGCTATAGTGATCTGAGGAGCTGATGCACTCCTACTACCAGGGATAACTCAAAATCACTAGGACATTTGTAATGAACATATATTGCAAAGCTGCTTGTTTTTTAAAGATCTTTTAATTAAAACCCAATCATTGTAGCGAGACAACCCCTTTAAGTGTTGTACATAATAAAAGTTAAGTTTTAGTGCTTTATAGATTGAGAACTGATAGAGTTTAAGATTGCCTATGGCAAAATAGTAAATATAGTGATCAAAAGTCACTCTTTGTTCTCTTACTAGGTTCCCATATTTTTGAGACTATTTGGGGGTCATATCAGTCACATGTTAGAGCTGTGCGCTCCTGATGAGGATTCTGGGCCTCCTGATGTTTCATGACCTTTTCTGTTTGTACAGGGAACCCTGGAGGATCAAATCATCCAGGCCAACCCCCTGCTAGAAGCCTTCGGCAATGCCAAGACTGTCCGAAACGACAACTCCTCCCGATTTGTAGGTTTTTTTTCTTGTTTTTTTTTATACAGTTTTTCATTTGGTTATGAATCGGTCACGGCTTTTTTTTCGTTCAATAGGGGAAATTTATCCGAATCCACTTTGGGACCACAGGGAAGCTGGCCTCGGCCGACATCGAGACATGTCAGTATCTCATCAGCTGCGTCCAGCGCTGGCGCTTAGGTGTCCGCTTACCGCTCATCTCGTTACAGATCTGCTGGAGAAGTCCAGAGTCACCTTCCAGCTCCCGGCAGAGCGCAGTTACCACATCTTCTACCAAATCCTGTCCAACAAGAAGCCGGAACTAATTGGTTAGTCATGGGGTCAACAGGGTGGAGGCGTTCCTCTGACACCTTTTTTTTACTTAAAGGGGTTGTCTCACCATGTTGTTTCACAGAGCCACAAGCAGTTTCAGATTCATGCTTCCTGTCTTTTTCAAAGGTCAGGCTGTGGGTGGTTCTATAGCAGTGATTAGTATATCAGCTCCATATTCACAGCTATTCTAATTGCATTCATATGAGAGCAGGAAATGTAATCTATAGAGCAGAGAGTTACAGATTCATGCACCCTTTCTCTGCCTGGTCAGGCTGTGGGTGGTTCTATAGCAGTGATTAGTATATCAGCTCTGTATTCACAGCTCTTCTAATTGCACTGACATGAGAGCAGGAGATCTTATCTATAGAGCTGAGAGCTTCAGATTCAGGCTTTCTGTCTCTTCCTCGTCAAGCTGCGGGTGGTTGTATAACAGTCATTAACATATCAGCTCCATATTGATAGCTCTTCTAATTGCCTTGATATGAGAGCAGGAAATGTAATCTATAGAGCAGAGAGTTACAGATTCATGCACCCTTTCTCTGTCTGGTCAGGCTGTGGGTGGTTCTATAGCAGTGCTTAGTATATCAGCTCTGTGTTCACAGCTCTTCTAATTGCACTGACATGAGAGCAGGAGATCTTATCTATAGAGCTGAGAGCTTCAGATTCATGCTTTCTGTCTCTTCCTGGTCAAGCTGCGGGTGGTTGTATAACAGTCACTAACATATCAGCTCCATATTGACAGCTCTTCTAATTACACTGATATGAGAGCAGGAGATGTTATCTATAGCTTCATAGCTCAAAGAGCTCAAAGTAATTAGTCTCCTTTGTTTGTTAGAGATTACACACTCTGTTCTTAAACAGCCGGCGTCCTGTATACCAAACTGTGGTGACGTAACTCCCAGCTCTCTGATAAGACAAAGAGCTGAGAGAGAAGAGGAGAGCAGGATGGTAACCAGAGAAACCTGTGTGCACTCAGAGCAGAGAGAGGAGAGGAAAAGCATGGACGGTAAAACCCGAGAAAACCTGTGTGACTCAGAGCAGAGAGAGGAGAGAGGAGAGCAGGACGGTACCAGAGAAACCTGTGTGCACTCAGAGCAGAGAGAGAAGTGGAGAGCAGGATGGTAACCAGAGAAACCTGTGTGCATCAGAAACAGAGAGAGAAGAGGAGAGCAGGACAGTAACCAGAGAAACCTGTGTGCACTCAGAGCAGAGAGATCAGAGGAGAGCAGGACGGTAACCAGAGAAACCTGTGTGCTCTCAGAGCAGAGAGAGGAGAGCAGAACGGTAACCAGAGAAACCTGTGTGCACTCAGAGCAGAGAGAGAAGAGCAGGATGGTAACAGAGAAACTGTGTGCATCAGAGCAGAGAGAGGGAGGCAGGATGGTAACCAGAGAAACCTGTGTGGGACTCAGAGCAAGGAGAGAAGAGGGAGCAGGACGGTAACCAGGAAACCTGTGTGCTCGAGCAGAGGAGAAGTGGAGAAACAGGATGGTAACCAGAGAAACCTGTGTGCACTCAGAGCAGAGAGAGAAGAGGAGAGCAACACAGTAAAAAATGGCGTTCAGAGAAACCTGTGTGCACTCCCAGAGACAGACAAGAGACTGAAGAGAAGAGGAGAGCAGGATGGTAACCAGAGAAACCTGTGTGCTCTCAGAGCAGAGAGAGGAGAGCAGGACGGTAACCAGAGAAACCTGTGTGCACTCAGAGCAGAGAGAGGAGAGCAGGATGGTAACCAGAGAAACCTGTGTGCACTCAGAGCAGAGAGAGGAGAGCAGGATGGTAACCAGAGAAACCTGTGTGCACTCAGAGCAGAGAGAGAAGAGGAGAGCAGGACGGTAACCAGAGAAACCTGTGTGCACTCAGAGCAGAGAGAGGAGAGGAGAGCAGGACGGTAACCAGAGAAACCTGTGTGCACCCAGATCAGAGTGAGAAGGGGAGAGCAGGACGGTAACCAGAGAAACCTGTGTGCACTCAGAGCAGAGAGAGAAGGGGGAGAGCAGGCTGGTAACCAGAGAAACCTGTGTGCACCCAGAGCAGAGAGAGAAGAGGAGAGCAGGAGGGTAACCAGAGAAACCTGTGTGCACTCAGAGCAGAGAGAGAAGAGGAGAGCAGGACGGTAACCAGAGAAACTGTGTGCACTCAGAGCAGAGAGAGAAGAGGAGAGCAGGACGGTAACCAGAGAAACCTGTGTGCACCCAGAGCAGAGAGAGGAGAGGAGAGCAGGATGGTAAACCAGAGAAACCTGTGTGCACCCAGAGTGAGAGCAGAGAGAGAAGAGGAGAGCAGGAAGGTAACAAGAAAATCCTGAGTGCACTCAGACCATAGAGAGCAGAGGAGAGCAGGATGGTAAACAGAGAGACCTGTGTGCACTCAGAGCAGAGAGAGGAGAGGGGAGCAGGAGGGTAACCAGAGAAACCTGTGTGCACTCAGAGCAGAGAGAGGAGAGCAGGACGATCACCAGCGAAACCTGTCTGCAATCAGAGAGAGAAGGGGATAGCTTGATGGTATCCTTTGAAACCTGTGTGCACTCAGAGCAGAGAGAGGAGAGGAGAGCAGGATGGTAACCAGAGAAACCTGTGTGCACTCAGAGCAGAGAGAGAAGGGGAGAGCAGGACGATAACCAGAGAAACCTGTGCACCCAGAGCAGAGAGAGAAGAGGAGAGCAGGAAGGTAACCAGAGAAACCTGTGTGCACTCAGAGCAGAAAGAGGAGAGGAGAGCAGGATGGTAACCAGAGAGACCTGTGTGCATTCAGAGCAGAGAGAGAAGGGGAGAGCAGGATTTTAACCAGAGAAACCTGTGCACTCAGAGCAGAGAGAGAAGAGGAGAGCAGGATGGTAACCAGAGAAACCTGTGTGCACTCAGAGCAGAGAGAGAAGAGGGAGAACAGGACGGTAACCAGAGAAACCTGTGTGCACTCAGAGCAGAGAGAGGAGAGGAGAGCAGGATGGTAACCAGAGAAACCTGTGTGCACTCAGAGCAGAGAGAGGAGAGGAGAGCAGGAGGGTAACCAGAGAAACCTGTGTGCACTGAGAGCAGAGAGAGGAGAGGAGAGCAGGACGGTAACCAGAGAAACCTGTGTGCAATCAGAGCAAGAGAGAGGAGAGGAGAGCAGGACGATAACCAGAGAAACCTGTGTGCACTCAGAGCAGAGAGAGGAGAGGAGAGCAGGACGGTAACCAGAGAAACCTGTGTGCACTCAGAGCAGAGAGAGAGAGTGCAGGACGGTAACCAGAGAAACCTGTGTGCACTCAGTGCAGAGAGAGGAGAGCAGGACGGTAACCAGAGAAACCTGTGTGCACTCAGAGCAGACGAGAGGAGAGCAGGCGGTAAACCAGAGAACACCTGTGTGCACTCAGAGCAGAGAGAGGGAGGGAGAGCAGGACGGGACCCAGAGTAACGTGTGTTCACTCAGATCAGAGAGAGGAGAGCAGGACGGTAACCAGAGAAACCTGTGTGCACTCAGAGCAGAGAGAGGAGAGCAGGACGGTAACCAGAGAAACTTGTGTGAACTCAGAGCAGAGAGAGGAGAGCAGGACGGTAACCAGAGAAACCTGTGTGCACTCAGAGCAGAGAGAGAAGAGGAGAGCAGGACGGTAACCAGAGAAACCTGTGTGCACTCAGAGCAGAGAGAGAAGAGGAGAGCAGGACGGTAACCAGAGAACCTGTGTGCACTCAGAGCAGAGAGAAGAGGGAGAGTTAGGACGGTAACCAGAGAAACCTGTGTGCACTCAGAGCTGCAGGAAGAGAGAGGACGGTAACCATAGAAACCTGTGTGCACTCAGAGCAGAGAGAGGAGAGCAGGACGGTAACCAGAGAAACCTGTGTGAACTCAGAACAGATAAAATCTCTTATTCCATCAACAAAGAAAAAAAAAATATATATTTGGAAAAAGTATTCAATTACCGTTCCCTTCAAGTTGAAAGCTAATCTTTATAGTGAGAAAACCCCTTTAAAATGTTAAATATTCCATTAATCCTTCACTATGGAAAGCCACATAATTTCACTATGAAATACTCGATGGGGGGAGTTGCATTTATTTTGGAGGATGGATGGAGGGGCACTGACTTGATTTTTGTCCTCTCTTTCAGACATGCTGTTGATCACCACCAATCCCTACGATTTTCCGTACATCAGCCAGGGCGAGATTTCGGTGGCCAGCATCGATGACACGGAGGAGCTGATGGCCACAGATGTACGCTGTTTCTCATAGGTCTTGTACCCTGCATTGCTCCGGACAGGGCTGGAGACATGTTTTTTGATCTTTGCCCTGTGATTGCAGAGCGCCATCGACATCTTGGGCTTTACCCCTGAGGAGAAGGTGGGAATTTACAAGTTAACAGGCGCGGTCATGCATCACGGCATCATGAAGTTCAAGCAGAGGCCAAGAGAGGAGCAAGCGGAGCCCGATGGCACGGAGGGTGAGTCCCGGCCACCGCTGCGTCACCTTGTTACCTTCTAAGAGACTAGATCAGGTTCTAGGTGCAGGAACCACAAGGAACATGGGTATCGGGCAGGACAGACCCCGCTAAATGGTGCCCAATTCAGTCACTGGGTCAGCACCCATTCCTCCATTTTGCTGGATGCTTCCATTTTGGTTTCTTGCACCCCGCCCACCTCCAAAGGTTGCTATATCAGTGCAGTATGCTTATAAGGTTGGTGCTTTTTTTTCTCTATGGATTATGGAGGTCTGTTGACCCAAATGAGAAGTCTGAATTGGACTCAAGTGAAAGGTAAAAATAGAGTAGGACCACCCGCTTTGAGATCACATTGGTAGTCGGGGGTGGCTTAAGCATTTTTTGATCAAAACATGTGAACTAAGAATCTCAAAGTTTTTTTCATAGATCAGATTCTAGGCACTAGAAGAACCGAAAGGAGCAAGGGTGCGCAGGAGAACAGACCCCACTGGGCTCACGTTAGACCTGCCCCCCTAATGATGGTGCCCAGTGCTGGCATAGGGGTAGTGTAAACTGAGCATGGCAATCATTGAGTCACTGGGTCAGCACCCTGCTCTTATGCTACCATTGGGGTCACTTTTTTACCTTCTAGGAGACTAGATCAGGCTCTAGGTGCAGGAACCACAAGGAGCAAGGGTGCGTGGGAGGACAGACCCCACTGGGCTCACGTTAGACCTGAACCCCTAATGAGGGTGCCCAATGCTGGCATAGGGGTAGTGTAAACTGAGCATGGCATTCATTGAGTCACTGTATCAGCACCCTGCTCTTATGCTACCATTGGTGTCACTATTTTACCTGCCAAAAGACTAGCTCAGGTTCTCAGAAAGGGAAGATCTCTCCTTAGGGAGGCACCTATATAGGTGTGTGGAGATTCGAAATGGCCTTTTTGCACTCCACGAAGCATCTGCATATCACAAGGCATTATGGGAAAGGAGCTGAGAAGCTCTAGCGCCCTCTTTTGGATGTAACAAATCCTCAATTTGCTTTTGACCCACTGGATCTTTGGAAAGCAAGAAGGGATATTTAGCCAAGCCAGCTTCACTCATCTGTAGACAGCTGTTTCGGGTTTTTGCCCCTAGTCAGTACAGAGCAGAGCGATGCTAGCTTGGCTGAATGGGAGGCAGTGAGTAGCTCAGAAAGGGAAGATCTCTTCTTAGGGAGAGCACCTATATAGGCGTGTGGAGAATCGAAATGGCCTTTTTGCACTCCCCGAAGCATCTGCATCTATCATAGATCAGGTTCTAGCATACGAGGAACCACAAGGAGCAAGGGTGCGCGGGAGGACAGACCCCCACTGGGCTCACGTTAGACCTGTCCCAGTCCACCTACATGACTGGTGCCCAGTCCTGACATTTACGGGGTCAGCACCCTGCTCTTATGCCACTGTAGGGGTCACTTTAGAGTTGTGTGAGGAGCTGTTCTCTGGTGTCAGCCAACCTCTCACTCGCATTCTTTGTCTCCACCAGTTGCTGATAAAATAGCCTACCTGACCGGCCTCAACTCTGCGGACCTGCTGAAAGGCCTCTGCTTCCCCAGGGTCAAAGTGGGCACTGAATACGTGACCAAGGGCCAGACTGTGGAGAAGGTAGGAGCAGTATAACCATGCGGCGCACAGAGTCCTACTCCCGCCTCCACCGGCGGCTCACATCCAGAACGCTGTTGTATTTTGCAGGTGCACCAAAACGTCAACGCCCTCAGCAAGTCTGTGTATGAGAAGCTCTTCTTATTGATGGTGGCGCGAATAAACCATCAGCTCGACACCAAACTGCCCCGACAGCACTTCATCGGGGTCCTCGATATCGCTGGCTTTGAAATCTTTGAGGTTGGTAGAAAGAACCCCTAATTGTGGAAAGGGGCGGGGCCATGACAACTTGAGCGGAAGGACGGGGCCATGACAATTTGAGCAGAAGGGCGGGGCCATGACAACTTGAGCGGAAGGGCAGGACCATGACAATTTGAAGAGAAGGGTGGGGCCATGACAATTTGAACAAAAGGGTGGGGCCATGACAATTTGAACAAAAGGGTGGGGCCATGACAATTTGAACAAAAGGGTGGGGCCATGACAATTTGAACAGAAGGGCGGGGCCATGACAATTTGAACAGAAGGGCGGGGCCATGACAATTTGAACAGAAGGGCGGGGCCATGACAATTTGAACAGAAGGGCGGGGCCATGACAATTTGAGCAGAAGGGCGGGGCCATGACAATTTGAGCGGAAGGGCGGTTCCATGACAACTTGAGCAGAAGCCATGAAACTTGAGCAGAAGCACGGGGCCATCACAATTTGAGCAGAAGGGCAGAACCATGGGCAATTTGAAAAGAAGGGCGGGGCCATGACAATTTGAACAGAAGGGGCCCGGGGGATGACAATTTGAAACAGAAAAGGGCGGGGCCATGACAATTTGAACTGAAGGCCGGCGCCATGACAATTTGAACAGAAGGGTGGGGCCATGACAATTTGAACAAAAGGGTAGGGCCATGACAATTTGAACAGAAGGGCGGGCCATGACAATTTGAACACAAGGGTGGGGCCATGACAATTTGAGCGGAAGGGCAGGGCCATGACAATTTGAGCGGAAGGGCGGGGCCATGACAATTTGAGCGGAAGGGCGGGGCCATGACAATATGAGCGGAAGGGCGGCGCCAAGACACTTGGAGCGGAAGGGCGGGGCCATGACAACAATGACAACACGGCTGTGACAATATGGTGGGAGTGACCACAGGGACAGGGAGGTGATAACAAGGGCAGGAGGCAAATGTGACCAAATTTTCAGCACCAGCTACACATGAAATGAGACTAAATATAAGTAGTGCCAAAGCGAATTCTAGAAAAGGGGGACGGGCCCTTGTCGGGGGTGTTTTAGCACTAGACCCCCTCCCCTCCGAGTCTTTGTACTGGCGTGGGCACCTACAGCTCTGGATCCAACGCAGTATACCACAATATGTCACTTGTAGTTCAACAGTTTGGGGAACAACTCTGCATCAACTTCACCAACGAGAAGCTGCAGCAGTTCTTCAACCACCACATGTTTGTGCTGGAGCAAGAGGAGTACAAGAAGGAAGGGATCGAGTGGACCTTCATCGACTTCGGCATGGACCTGGCCGCCTGCATTGAGCTTATTGAGAAGGTACGCCCCCCTTTTCCTCCATTGAGATCTTTGAAGGATAAAAAATTTTTCGTCCGAAATTTAAAAGGGGGTTTTTTGCCACGATCTCATTTTCATCCCTCCTGCATCCAGCTCTTCGCTCTGTGTGCTCAGAAGGGGGCGTGTGGTGATTTGTTTGAATTGCAGATCATGTGATCCAGCAGGATGACATCACCAGGCCTTTTACTTTCTCTAGTCAAAGAAAGGTCTGTTTAGTATAGAGCTGTGAGTAGCTGAGAAGGTAAAGATTTTGCCCCCAGGGCACAAGGTTCCTCGGTTCAAATCCCTACAGGAACCCAAAAACCTGTGTTTTTTTTTCCTCTTTATCAATGCACAGACCTGTTTTGAGGTTTTTTTTTTATTTCTTTGCGCTCTTTGACTAATTACTAAGGAGGACAGGAGTTTGAATGACAGCACCTGGAGTTTTGAACACTCAGTAGCTTGCCTGAGAGCAGAGGTGATGTCTGAGCATGTGCAACCAGGACTGAGGAGTTCTCAGCCCTGGTCGTATCCCCTGGAGACGAGCTGTAAACAATGGATCACTAAGGGAGCAGAATTTTTAATAATGATGAATGGTGAAAATGTTTGTTATTTAATTTGCAAGCTTCCCTCGTCAATTTTACTTCAGGGCAAAACCAACTTTAATGTTTTCCGCAGCCAATGGGCATTTTCTCCATCCTGGAAGAGGAGTGCATGTTCCCAAGGCAACAGAAAAACTTCCTTCAAGAACAAGCTGTACGATCAACATCTTGGCAAGTCCAGCAAAATTCCAAAAACCAAAGCCGGCCAAAGGCAAAGCCGAGGCCCACTTTTCTCTGATCCACTATGCTGGGACCGTGGACTACAACATCAAGGGTTGGCTGGAGAAGAACAAGGACCCACTGAATGAGACAGTGGTGGGACTGTACCAAAAATCCGCTATGAAACTCCTGGTCAACCTCTATGCCACGTACTCCGGAACGGACGCAGGTGAGATAGCAGCAATGAAATGAATGGATCTCTAAGGCTATGTTCACACGGCATAATTGCGGGGCGTAATTACGCCGGGACTTCGTGAGCTTGCACCAACTCCCGCGGGGCGTCGCGGCGCGGCACCTCACCGGCCCCATAGACATTCATTACTGGCGGCGCTTATTCGCCGCTAGTAATTGACATGTCACTTATCTCCCCGAGCGGGGAGAGGAGACATAATCCATAGTCTCTATGTGAACTGTGGATTACCGTAATGATTGGGACGTATCTCCCCCCATATTGAGCGCAGTAAGGCGCGAAATACGGGCCGAAATACGTCCCAATTTCACCCGTGTGAACTTAGCCTATGGGTTCACAAATGGGGAATCCCCATGTTTCAGCCTCACTTAGGGGATAAGGTGACAGGTTGTCCCAAGAGGAGAATCCCTTTAAGATACTGGAAGTTTTCCCTTTTCTGCTCCTCTCCCGCAGATGGGGCACCAGCCAAGAAGGCGACAAAGAAGAAGGGCTCGTCCTTCCAGACGGTGTCTGCGCTTTTCCGGGTGAGAGTTTTGTACTTTATCACTGTGTGTTATTTGTAGTGTTACCTAGGACTGCATAATGTGTATTCAGGGATTTACCTGTTGTGTAGGTCATCTGCTTCTTCCGCCATCCTAGCAGCTGCCCCAAAAATTTAAAAGGGGCGGTCCGTTCTTAAATATAAAAATTATTTTTTAAAATTTAACAATATTTGTTTTTTTTTAATGCACCCCAAATAAAAAATTTCTGTCTTTTATTACTTTTTTGGGTGGGGGGAAAACATTTTTCAGTCGCTTAAAACCCAGGGTCTCTGATATTGATCTCTTTTACGGGGTTTTTTGCAATGTGCACCCCCCCAAATTGAGTGAGGTGGGGGGCCCACAAAATGCCCCCATTTCATCTACACCCAGGCCTCGGGTATAGAGATCTTTTTACAGTTTTTAGAATGGCACATCCCCCTAATAAGTTGGGGCTGGAGGACCACAGGGCCCAGTCCCTTACAGTCAGGTCTCTGCTTGGGGATCTCTTTTTCGTGTATAGTTTTTGTGCACTCCCCCTAATGAGCTGAGGTTTGGGGCCCCCACTTTGCTCATTTAACCTCTACGGCCAGGTCTTGTATAGTGATCTTGTACGGGTGTTTTAGCAATGGAAAGGTCCCCCAAAATTGAGCTAAAGGGGGGAGGACAAAACTTGTTTTCGAATTTCCCTTTCCCTACAGCCGGTTCTGCATAGAGATCTTTTTTCGTTTTTATAGCAATGTGCAGGGCCCCCTAATGAGCTGAGGTGGAGGGAAAACCCCATGCTCGTCCTCTACATCCAGGTCTCTGTATAGTGTTCTTTTACGGGTGTTCCAAAAATAAAAAAAAATTTTTTTGAGGGCCCACCAAATTTGAGCTGGGCTGGAGGACACCACTTTGCTAAAGTCACTCTACGGGCCAGGTCTCTGTATAGTAAATTCTGTACAGTTTTAAGCAATGTGCCCCGGTAACCCTAATGAGCTGAGGCTGGGGGGCAAAACATGCTAAGTCACTTTTCCAGCCAGGTTTTTGTATAGTGATCTCTGCACGTTTTATAGAAATTGTGCATGCCCACCTAATGGTGAGGCTGGGGGGCACACATGTTTCAGTCACCCCCCCTAAAACCGGGGTCTCAAAAAATATTTGATCTCTGTACAGTGTAAAAGCAATGTGCGGGTTTCCCACCTTTTTTGGCCCTGAGGCTGAAGGGCACACATGTCAGTCACTCTCCCTACATTTAGGACACCTTTGGCTCAGTCATCTACAGAAAGTTCTCGGTTTTGTGTTCCTTTTCATGTTTGCAATGTGAAACATCCCCTTATGGCTGGGCTGGGGGGACAAACTTTTGCTCATTTAAATCCCCCTCAGGGGGGCAAAAATGCTCAGTCACTCTCCTACAGGGGGGACACATGCCAGTCAATTCCCTACAGGAGGGCCACTTTGCTCAGTCACCCCCCTTCACCCAAAGGTTCTGTTAGGGGGAAATTTTTTATAGTGTTTTTTGAGTATTAAAAATTATTATAATTTTTGGGCTTTTTAGATGGGTTAAGAATTTCTCCATGCCCCCCTCCACAGGAAAAAAAAATTTTGAAACAAGCTGATTTTCAAACCTTGGGACCCACCTCCATTTTGTGCGCTCCCATTACCCCCAACAGCCCAAAAAACCCCAGGTATTGTTGTGCTCCGCCCTGATCTCATTTCGGGGCCCCGCGCTTGCATTTTGACGGTTTGGTCTGTTTCCTTTTTGCTCACCAGGTGACTTTGGACCACCATCTTGCCCCTGCCCCCGCTGAGGTGTAACGGGGTTGGAGGGGATCCGTATCTGCAGGAAAGGATTCCCAAAAACAGGACCTCTACGGAAAACTTCAAAAAAAAGGTCCCCGTTGTGGGGGCCGAAAAAACGGGGAAAGAAAAAAGTTTGGGCATTCAACTTGTGGGGACGGACGTGAATTTTTCCCATCTTGTAGGGACCTTGGCTTTTTATATTTCATTTTGGGCAGATATCGAATCCTGAACGCCAGCGCCATCCCCGAGGGACAGTTCTTTGGGGCCCAGCAAGAAAGCTGTGAAAACTCCTTGGCCCCCATTGAAAATTGATCACACTCAGTAAAAATTTTGGCCCACCCCAAAAAGGAAACCCCCAAAAAATCACTGGATGTTACTCAAGGCTGGGTTGTAGTGCCCAACCTGCGGGGCCAAATCCTCGGGCTTTACAGTAAAGGGTTTGGCGTTTCCTTGTTTTTGGTATTTTTTTAAAGGGGGCCGGGTCTGCTGGGGCCCTTGGGGAGATGAGGGCAAAAGCCTGGCTCTGATCATCACCCGCACAAGGGGGAGGGCCGGGGCTTCTGATGAGGCGGAGTTCAAAAGTTGTTTGGAAAAAAGGGGTTTAAAGAGAGTGATGTGCGGCGGGCGGGCCCTCGTCATGAAATGTTTCTGCCTTACCCCCCCCCCCCCTCCCCCGGGGGGATTAGGGCCCCCCCTCCCCCCGGGGTTTCCCTGCAAAACCCGTCCCCTTTAAACTGTGCCCAAGAACACGGGGCCCACAGTTTAAAGCGTTTTTCCCTTTTTCCAAAAAAAATCCTTTTATGCACAAATAACAGCAACACACCGGCTTTTTCCTTTTTTCTAACTTTACGGTGAAAAAAGAAAACCAAGCCCAACAGAGCTATATCCCAATTTTTTTTAACTTAAGTGCTAGTTAACAGCGCCAACAAGGCTATTTTCCTTAAATATAATTCGTGCATTGGGAAAAACAGCGCCATACAAGGTTTATATACTTTTAATCCCTAAATACAGTCCCAAGAAAAAGAAACCTTACGAGCTATTTTTACCTTTAATACTAACTTTCAGTGCAGAGGAAAACAGAAACCCATAAAGGCTATAAAAACAAAAATACTAAATTTCAGTGCACAAAATAAAGCACCATACAGAGCTTTTATACCAAAATACTAACTTTAAAAGGGGACAGATATACAGACCTTTAATGGCTATATACCAAAATAAAAATACATTTCCCAAATAAACTGCAAAACCCCGAGTATTTTGCCTTAAACCCAAACTTTCGTGCACAGGAATAACAGCCCTTACAGAGCTTAAAACCATAAAAATAACATACGTGCAAAGAAAAACAGGGGCCAACAAGGAATTTACTATAATACAAAAAATACAGTGCAAGGTAACGGCACCTTACAGAGCTTTTTTCCCTAATACTAATTTTACAGTGCCCCATTTTAACAGCGCCATAAAAAGGCTAGATAACATAAAATAAATTCAGTCCCATAGTTTAACAGCCCCAATACAGGTATTTACCAAAATTTTCAAACTTAAAGTCCCAAAAGATAACGGCTACCCCGGGAGCCTTATGCCTTTATACTAACAAACAGGCAAGTTTAACCCCACTTACAGAGCTATTTTTCCTTAATTTCAAAAATTTTCAGTGCCTAAAAACGCCCCTTTAAAAGAGCTTAACCATAAAAATAAATATACAGTGCACGAAAAACAGCCCTAAAGGGGAAATTTTTACCAAAATTTTTAATTTTCAGTGAACAGAAAAACCGCCCCCTTACAAAAGCTTTTTAAACCAAAAATTAAAACTACGTCCCACAGGAAACAGCGCCTTACAAAGCTTTTAAAACCAAAAAATTATTTAAACATACATTTGCACAGGTAACAGCCCCCATAGAAGCTTTTATCCCCATAATACTAACGTACGGTGCATGGGGTTAACAGCCCCTTACAGAGTTTATCCTTTAATTTTTAACATTCAGTGCCCCAGAAAAAAGCCCCCATAATGAGTATATACCTTTTTTCAAAAACTTTCAGTGCATTGTTAACAGCGTTTGAAAAGGGAAATTAAATTTTAATTACTAACATACAGTGCACGGTAACTGGGGTTTGGAAACAGGGGATATTTCCAGAATAAAAAATTTCGTGCACGGGAAAAACCCCCAAATTTACAGAGCTTTACTTTTCAAACCATACATTTCACGAAAACCCCGCACCTTTAATGGCGGGTTGTCCCTTTAAAATTTAAAACCCAATACAGTGCCGATTCAGCACATACAAAAGCTATATACCTTTAATACAAACTTTTACAGTGCACAGATTACAGCACCATACGACCCTATTTACTTTTTTAAAATTTAAACTTCCCAGTCCGGGAAAAACTGCTCCCACAGAGTATTTTCCCAAAATTTCAAATTTTGTGCATGGGAAAAACGCGCCATACAAGGCTATTTTACTATTACAAAATTTCAGTGCACAAATAACAGCACGTACAAAGTATGTATTGAAATTTAAAAATTACAGGGGCAAAAGATAACAGCACCACACTGTTTATTATTTAGAAAACAAAACTTTCAGTGCACAGTTCCCAGCGCTGTACAGAGAAATAAAACCATAATTTAAACTTACGTGTATAAAAAACAGGGGCCAAAAAAGGTAAAAATACTTTTAATAAAAAACCCTTCGTCCCAAAAGAAAATTACCAGCGCCTACAGACCCTATATACCTTTTAATTCTAACAAAACCATGCCAGTTAAAACGCCCCAAACCCCGGGCAAATATCCCATAATACTAAATAATTTGAACAGAAAAACCAGCCTATACAGAGTTTATTCCAAAATTATTAAACTTAAAAGTCCATTTTTTAACAGGCTGTACAAGCAAATTTACTATTTATTTAACGGGCCCCAGTTAACAGTTTTTTTTCGGTTTATACTAAAATTTAAAAAAACAAAACAGAAAAACAGATAACAGCCCCTTAAAAGAGCAAATTTACCATAATTCAAAACATAAGTGCCGAAAAACAGCCCTTCGGCTTTTACTTTTAAACAAAACCTTACAGTGAATAGAAAACAGACCAACCCCGAGCTATTTAAAAATTTTAATACAAAACATACAGTGCAAAGATAACCCCAAAACAATACAAGCTATTTTACTTTTTAATACTAACAGGGCATTTTTTTAACACCCCCTTTTCAGAGCTATTTCCCCATAATACTAACGTAAAGTGCATGGGATAACAGCGCCTTACAAGGCTTTTTAAAACAAAATTTCTAACTTTTCGGGTCCCAACAGTTAACAGCGTTTTTCCCAGAGCTATATCCAAAAATAAAAAAATTTTCAGTGAAAGAAAAACTGCGCCATACGGGAAAAAATTCCCAAAATACAAATTTTTACAGTGCCCGGGTTTTAAACTGCACCATACTGGAAAATTTTCCTTTTTGCTAACATAAAGTGACGGAATTAAAACTGCACCTTACGGGAGATTTTTAAACCATTTTTGCTAACATCCCAGTGCACAGTTTTAACAGCGCTTTACAGGGGCTATATTCTATTTTACTAATTTTCAGTGCACGTTTAACAGCGTGTAGAGCTATATACCATAATTTAACTTTCAGTGCAAAATAACAGCGCCATCAAGGCTTTTCTATAAAATAACTTAAGTGCTTTTAACAGGCCAATCAAGGAAAATTTACTTAATACAACCCCATACCGTCCCTGATAAAGCGACTTTACGAGCATATACCATAAAATAACTACTGCACGATAACAACGTCATAAAATTTTAAAATTTTAAACAAAAAATCCCGTGCATGATAACAGCAAAAAGGTTTTAACCAAAAACAAACATACGTGCTAGAAAACAGCGCCATACAAGGCTTTTAACATAATCCGGCATAGATAACAGGCCCAAGGCTAAATACTATAATACTAAAAACGTGCATGATAACGCGCCATACAAGGAAAACTTTAATTTTCTAACTTTTACGGCTTAAAAAAACCGACTACAAAGCTATATACCAAAATAAACATACGTGACAGATAACGCCAACAATTCTTATAAAATAATATAATTCCGTGCATAGTAACACGCCCATACAGGCTATTTCCCATTTACTAACACACGTGCAATTAACAGGTCATACAATTCTATATAAAATAATACTAACATACCGTGCATAGATAACAGCGACATACAGACTAAAAACCCATAATACTAACATCAGTGCACAGTTTACGCGCTAAAATTTTTAAAAAATTTAAAATTACTAACATCCCTTTCATATTTTAAACAGGACAAACAGAGCTTATCCAAAATACAAACTAAGTGCAAAGTAACGGGCCCCCTTTACAAGGCTATTTTAAACATAATACCGTGCATAGATAAAACCCCCATGGGGGCTATATACCTAATTAACTA